>JARQOD010000013.1:22761-123640 GCA_033576555.1 Oophaga sylvatica
ACAGCTGACACCCATGACTGTGTGTCAGGAGTGGTCACGGACCGCTCCCGGCACATTAACCCCTTGCACACCGCGATCAAACATGATCGCGGTGTACTGGGGGGCACAGGGAGGATCGCGCAGGGTGGGGGCTCCCTGCGCGCCCCCCTGAGACCCTCAGAGCAGCGCGATGTGATCGCGCTGTTCTGAGGGCTTCCTCCCTCCCAGGACCCGGATCCAAGATGGCGCCGGGGTCCTGGAGGGAGGCGGCTACCTCAGTGCCTGCCGAGAGCAGGCACTGAGAAGCCTGCTGCGCTGCCTGAGCGATCGCTGGTGTGACAGAGTGCTGTGCACACTGTCACACCAGCGATCTGACAAAATACAGTGATGTCCCACCCTGGGACAAAGTAAAAAAGTTAAAAAAATAAAAATAAACATGTTTTAAAAAAAAATCCAAAATAAATAAAAAAAAAAAAAAAAATATTCCCCAATAAATTCACTTCTTCCTGTAAATAAAAAAAAAAAAGCAATAAAAGTACACATATTTGGTATCGCCGCGTCCGTAACGACCCCCCCTATAAAATTGTCCCACTAGTTAACCCCTTTAGTGAACCCCTTAAAAAAAAAAAAAAAAACGAAGCAAAAAATCAATGCTTTATCATCATTCCGCCGAACAAAAAGTGGAATAACTCGCGATCAAAAAGACCGATACAAAAAAACATGGTACCGCTGAAAACGTCATCTTGTCCCGCAAAAACGAGCCGTCATACAGCATCATCAGCGAAAAAATAAAAAAGTTATAGCTCGCAGAATAAAGCGATGCAAAAATAATTATTTTTTATATAAAATTGTTTTTATTGTATAAAAGCGCCAAAACATGAAAAAATGATATAAATGAGGTATCGCCGTAATCGTACTGACCCGAAGAATAAAACTGCTTTATCAATTTTACCACACGCGGAACGGTATAAACGCCTCCCCCAAAAGAAATTCATGAATTGCTGATTTTTGTTCATTCTAACCTCCCAAAAATCGAAATAAAAAGCGATCAAAAAACGTCACGTGCTCAAAAATGGTACCAATAAAAAACGTCAACTCGTCCCGCAAAAAATAAGACCTCACATGACTCTGTGGGCCAAAATATGCAAAAATTATAGCTCTCAAAATGTGATAATGCAAAAACTATTTTTGCAATAAAAAGCGTCTTTTAGCGTGACAGCTGCCAATCATAAAAACCCGCTATAAATAGTAAATCAAACCCCCCTTTATCACCCCCTTAGTAAGGGAAAAATAATAAAATTAAAAAAAAGTATTTATTTCCATTTTCCCATTAGGGTTAGGGTTGCGGCTAAAGTTAGGGTTAGGGTTGGCGCTAAAGTTAGGATTAGGGTTAGGGTTGGGATTAGGGGTGTGTTAGGGTTAGGTTTGTGGTTAGGGTTGGGACTAGGGTTAGGGGTGTGTTGGGGTTAGGGTTGGAGTTAGAATTGGGGGTTTTCCGCTGTTTAGGCACATCAGGGGCTCTCCAAATGTGACATGGCGTCTGATCTCAATTCCAGCCAATTCTGCGTTGAAAAAGTCAAACGGTGCTCCTTCACTTCTCAGCTCTGCCATGCGTCCAAACAGTAGTTTTATCCCCACATATGGGGTATCAGCGTACTCTGGACCCCAAGAGTTATTGTGCAATTTGTCCTATTTCTTCTGTTACCCTTGGGAAAATAAAAAACTGGGGGCGAAAATATCATTTTTGTACAAAAAAAATTATTTTTTGTTTTTACGGCTGTACATTATAAACTTCTGTGAAGCACTTGGGGCTTCATAGCGCTCACCACACATCTAGATAAGTTCCTTGTGGGTCTATTTTCCAAAATGGGGTCACTTGTTGGGGATTTCCACTGTTTAGGCGCATCAGGGGCTCTCCAAATGCGACATGACGCCCCCAGACCATTCCATCAAAGTCTGCAATCCAAAACGTCACTACTTCCCTTCCGAGCCCCAACGTGTACCCATACAGTAGTTTTCTCCCACATATTAGATATCAGCGTACTCAGGACAAATTGGACAACAACTTTTGGGGTCCAATTTCTCCTGTTACCCTTGTAAAAATAAAATATTGGGGCAAAAAAATCATTTTTGCAAAAAAAAAAAAGGATTTTTTATTTTTACGGCTGTGCGTTATAAACTTCTGTGAAGCACTTCGGGGTTCAAAGTCCTCACCACACATCTAGACAAGTTCCTTGTGGGGTCTATTTTCCAAAATGGGGTCACTTGTGGGGGTTTCAACTGTTTAGGCGCATCAGGGCTCTCCAAATGCGACATGACGCCCTCAGACCATTCCATCAAAGTCTGCAATCCAAAACGTCACTACTTCCCTTCCGAGCCCTGACGTGCGCCCATACAGTAGTTTTCTCCCACATATTGGGTATCAGCGTACTCAGGACAAATTGGACAACAACTTTTGGGGTCCAATTTCTCCTGTTACCCTTGTGAAAATAAAATATTGGGGGCGAAAAAATCATTTTTGTAATAAAAAAAAGATTTTTTTATTTTTACGGCTGTACGTTATAAACTTCTGTGAAGCACTTCGGGGTTCAAAGTGCTCACCACACATCTAGATAAGTTCCTTGTGGGGTCTATTTGCCAAAATGGGGTCACTTGTGGGGGGTTTCCACTGTATAGGTGCATCAGGGGTTCTCCAAATGTGACATGACGCCCCCAGACCATTCCATCAAAGTCTGCAATCCAAAACGTCACTACTTCCCTTCCGAGCCCTGACGTGCGCCCATACAGTAGTTTTCTCCCACATATTGGGTATCAGCGTACTCAGGACAAATTGGACAACAACTTTTGGGTTCCAATTTCTTCTGTTACCCTTGTGAAAATAAAATATTGGGGGCGAAAAAATCATTTTTGTAAAAAAAAAAAAAGATTTTTATTTTAACGGCTGTACGTTATAAACTTTAGTGAAACACCTGGGGTTAAAAGTTCTCACCACACATCTAGATAAGTTCCTTGAGGGGTCTAGTTTCCAAAATGGTGTCATTTATGGGGGTTTCCACTGTTTAGGCAGTTCAGGAGCTCTCCAAACACGACATGGCGTCCAGCCAATTCTGCGTTGAAAAAGTCAGACGGCGCTCCTTCCTTTCCAAACTCTGCCATGCACCCAAACAGTGGTTTACCCCCACATATGGGGTATCAGCGCACTCAGGACAAATTGCACAATAACTTTTGGAGTCTTGTTACCCTTGGAAAAATAAAAATTGGGGTGAAAAGATCATTTTTGTGAAAAAATATGATTTTTAAATTTTACGGCTCTACATTATAAACTTGTGTGAAGCACTTGGGGGTTCAAATTGCTCACCAAAGATCTAGATAAGTTCCTTAGGGGTCTAGTTTCCCAAATGGGGTCATTTGTGGGGGTTTCCACTGTTTAGGCACATCAGGGGCTCTCCAAATGCAACATGGCATCCAATCTCAATTCCAGCCAATTTTGGTTGGAAAAAGTCAAATGGTGCTCCTTCCATTCCGAGCTCTGCCGTGAGCCCAAACAGTGCTTCCCCCCCACATATGGGGTATCAGCGTACTCAGGACAAATTGGACAACAACTTATGTGGTCCAATTTCTCCTGTTACCCTTGGGAAAATATAAAATTAGTGACTAAAAGATAATTTTTGTGGGAAAAAAATAGGATTTTTTATTTTCATGCCCGGGCATTATAAACTTGTGTGAAGCACTTGGGGGTTCAAAGTGCTCACCAAAGATCTAGATAAGTTCCTTAGGGGGTCTAGTTTCCAAAATGGGGTCACTTGTGGGGGGTTTCCACTATTTAGGCTCATCTGGGGCACTGCAAACGGAACATGACCCCCATCAACGTCTGCATTCCAAAATGTTACTACTTCCTTTCCAAGCCCTGCCGTGCACCCAAACAGTTTCCCCCCCCCACATATGGGGTATCAGCGTACTCAGGACAAATTGGACAACAACTTTTGGGGTCCAATTTCCTTGGGAAAATTCAAAAATTTGGGACTAAAAAATCATTTTTGTGGAAAATTGTTTTTTTTTTTTTTTCACACACAGGCATTATAAGCTTTTGTGAAACACTTGGGGGTTTAAAGTGCTCACAACAGATCTAGATAAGTACCTTAGGGGGTCTAGTTTCCAAAATGGTGTCACTTGTGGGGGTTTCCACTGTTTAGGCGCATCAGGGGCTCTCCAAACACGACATGGCGTCCAATCTCAATTCCAGCCAATTTTAGTTTGAAAAAGTCAAACGGCGCTCCTTCCCTTACGAGCTCTGCCGTGTGCCCAAACAGTGGTTTTCCCCCACATATTGGGTATTGGCGTACTCAGGAGAAATTGCATAACAACCTTATCTGTCCATTTTCTCCTTTTACCCTTGTGAAAATAAAAAAAAAGTTTGTAAAAGATAATTTTTGTGGCTAAAAAGTTAAATATTCATTTTTTCCTTCCACGTTGCTTTAGTTCCTGTGAAGCACCTGAAGGGTTAATAATCTTCTTGAATGTGGTTTTGAGTACCTTGAGGGGTGCAGTTTTTTAGAATGGTGTCACTTTTGGGTATTTTCTGCCATATAGACCCCTCAAAGTGACTTCAAATGAGAGGTGGTCCCTAAAAAAAATGGCTTTGTAAATTTTGTTGTAAAAATGAGAAATCGCTGGTCAACTTTTAACCCTTATAACTTCCTAACAAAAAAAAATTTTGGTTCCAAAATTGTGCTGATGTAAAGTAGACATGTGGGAAATGTTATTTCTTAACTATTTTATGTGACATATTTCTCTGTTTTAAGGGAATAAAAATTCAAAGTTTGAAAATTGCAAAATTTTAAAAATTTTCGCCATATTTGCGTTTTTTTCAAAAATAAACGCAAGTTATATGGAAGAAATTTTACCACTAACGTGAAGTACAATATGTCACGAGAAAACAATCTCAGAATCGCGAAGATCCGTTGACGCATTCCAGAGTTATAACCTCATAAAGAGACAGTGGTCAGAATTGTAAAAATTGGCCCGGTCATTAACGTGCAAACCACCCTTGGGGGTTAAGGGGTTAATGTCCAATGCTGCACAGAAATTTTGCCAAAACCTAGAAGTGAATTGCACCCCTCGATCCGAAATAACCTCATCCGGTACTCCATGTAAGCGAAACACATCTTTAATCATCAAATCTGATGTCTGTTTTGCAGTGGGTAAGCCGACACAAGGGATAAAATGAGCTGCCTTTGTTAGACGGTCAACCACCACTAGAATGGTGTTCTTCCCTTGAGAGGTTGGTAACTCCACAATGAAGTCCATAGAAATGGATCCCCACGGGCGGGACAGGGTGGGAAGAGGCTGTAACAGACCAGTTGGTGAGGAGCGAGGTGTTTTGCATCTTGCACAGACTTCACATGAAGTGACATAGTTTAAAACATCCTTCCTGCAAGTGGGCCACCAAAAGAAACGAGAAAGGAATTCCTGTGTCTTTAGAATTCCTCTATGCCCAGCTATCTTGGAATCGTGAATGAGTTGCAATACTCTCAATCTGACTGTTTCAGGAATATACAGGCGTTGTCCCTGAATCCACACACCATTCTTAAAGACAAGACTTACGTCCCTTGGGGTTGTGCCAAAAAGGAATCCGCATGGTATGCTTCCTTGATGTCCTTAAGTAGGTCTTGATTATGAATCACTCCTAGGAATCTAGAGTCAGGAAGAATAGTCTTAGGAGGAGTAATTGGACGTGTCTCTGCTGAGTAAATCCTAGAGAGTGCATCAGCCTTTCCATTGCGCGATCCTGGTCTATAAGAAATGATAAAATTAAATTGGTTTAAGAAAAGATTCCAGCGAGCCTGGCGAGGAGTCAGGCACTTAGCCGACCTGATAAATTCAAGGTTACGATGGTCTGTCAGGACGACTATTTGCTTTGCAGCTCCCTGAAGAAGGTGTCTCCATTCTTTGAAGGCGGCAATAATGGCCAACAACTCTCTATTGCCCACATCGTAGTTCCTCTCAGCCGAAGACAACTGCTGGGAAAAGAAGGCACAGGGAAGCAAGACATTCTTCTCACCTGTTCTCTGAGAGAGTATAGCTCCAACGGCACAGTCTGAAGCATCCACCTCTATTATGAAGGCAAGCTCGGGGTTGGGATGTACTAGGATAGGTGCAGTGGTAAATTTATCTTTTAGACGGGAAAATGCTTCCTGGGCTTGGGGAGTCCAGGAAAACCTAGACTCTTTCCGGGTAAGTTGAGTGATAGGTGACACTACCTCAGAGAAATTTCTAATGAAACGTCTATAGAAGTTGGCAAACCCGATGAAGCGCTGTACCTCCTTCACATTTCTAGGACTTGGCCAATCCTTGATGGCTTGGGTTTTGCTTCCATCCATACTAATTCCTTGTGTAGACAGTACATACCCCAGAAATTGAATTTCGGTCCTATGGAATTCACACTTTTCAAGTTTGATGTAAAGATGATTTTGTCTTAGACGTTCCAAGACCATTCTCACATGTCCATGATGTTCCTCTGTGGAGTTAGAAAAAATTAGAATATCATCCAAATAAATCACCACGAATGTATCTAGGAGATCCCTGAAGATGTCATTCACCAAGTGTTGGAAAGTGGCTGGGGCGGTACTCAGACCAAAAGGCATAACTAGATATTCAAAGTGTCCATAGCGTGACCTGAATGCAGTCTTCCATTCATCCCCAGGTCTAATACGGACTAAGCTATAGGCCCCACGAAGATCTAGTTTAGAGAAAATTTTGGCATGTCGCACTCTCTCCAATAACTCAGGGATTAAAGGCAATGGATAACGGTTTCTAATAGTAACCTTATTGAGTTCCCTGTAATCTACGCAGGGTCTCAGAGATCCATCTTTCTTCTTTACAAAGAAGATGGGTGCACCTGCAGGAGATGAAGAGGGGCGTATGAAGCCCTTGGATAGATTTTCGTCTATGTAATCCTTTAAAGCCTTTAGCTCGGGCCCCGCCAGGGGGTAGATCTTACCAAAAGGTATCTCTGCTCCAGGCAATAATTCAATTGGACAATCATATGGACGGTGAGGAGGAAGCTGGTCAGCGTTCTTCTTGTCACATAAATCCACATAGTCCTGGTATACAGCTGGTAGTTCAGGGACTGACATGGTTCCTTTAGGAACAGAGCAAGCTGAAACTTTTGGACTCATCTGTTTCTCTGGAAAGTTTAATTCCTTGGTCTCCCAGTTAATGGTAGGATTCTGAGCCTGCAGCCATGGTAGCCCTAGAATAATGGGAAAGTGGGGAGAAGAGATAAGCATAAAGGACAGTTTCTCTTGATGATCTTTACCCATGAGAACCCTCAAAGGCTCTGTTTCCTGATCCACTGGTCCAGAGGTCAGCAGGGAGCCATCCACAGTTTCCATCTGTACTGGAGTAGCCTTCTTCACTGAACGTATCCCCTGTTTAAGAGCAAAGGAGACATCCATAAAATTTCCACTTGCCCCTGAGTCGATCATAGCAGAGCTAGACACCCAAGCTGAGTCAACCCAGAGTTTGATGGAAAGAAAGCAATGAGAATTGTTTTTCTTACAACTCAGCTGGGACACCGCTGAGGAAACTTGAAAAATGGCAGCGTTTATACAGTCAACGTCCTCAGAGGTAACGGAGTTTAAGTCCGAGAAATCAAGATCTGTTGCTGCAGATCTCTCTGGAGCCTGAGACTCGGACCTGACAGATCCCCTCTCGCAACACTCACAGTGAATGAGTGCTGCAGTAGTCTTACGAGAACGGCTGGGGCAGTTTATAATGAAGTGCCCTGACTTACCACAATAGAAACATAGATTCTCCTTAAAACGATGTTCCTTGCGTGCATCACTAACCCGTCGTTGTAAAGAGTCTACCTGCATGGGTTCAGGTTCAGGTTCCCGTGTAATCCTACTCAAAGGTTCCTTAGCTGGAGAGGAAGGTAGGAAAAGGTTAGTGCGATTGCTTTCGAACCATCTCTCTTGCCTGCGTTCAGTCAGACGAGTATCAATACGGATGCAGTAGTTAATAAAGTCACCTAACGCAGTGGGAGGGTCGGCACGAGCAAGTTCATCCTTAATCAGTGGAGATAACCCCTTTCGAAAAATAGATTTTTTGGCAGAACTGTCCCAGGTGGTATCAAGGGCCCATCTCCTGAAATCCAAGGCATATTCAGCTACCGAGTGCTTACCTTGGCGCAAAGCTAACATGGCTGCTTCAGCTGTTGCACCTCGATTGGGGTCATCAAACACCTGCCCCATGGCTGAAATAAAAGCATCAAGGTGATTCAAACAATCATCCTCCGTCTCAATCAGAGGGTTTGCCCACATCAAAGCCTTGTTGGTAAGCAACATAATTATAGTAAGCACCTTAGATCGTTCAGTGGGAAATTGTGAAGCATGTGCAGAAAAAAAAAGATTGCATTGATTAATAAATCCCCTGAATTTCTCACGTTCACCGCCAAAACGAAAAGGGGGCAACTTGGGAATCCCAGAACTCGGGGCTACGGCAGGAGCCTGGACTCGCTCCTCTAGAGCCTCAATCCTGGCTCGCAAATCCTGGGCAGTCTGTCCAAACACTTGCAAATTGTGATTAGTGAGGTCCTGTAGGCTTGCAAAACGGGTCTTTATATTCTGCAAATCTGCAAGGATATTATCAGTCACTCCGCAAAGTTCCTTTATGCGGGCCTCCATTTTCCAGATCTTTTAAAACAGGAGTACTGGAAGGAGAGGAGAAGAAAAAAAAAAACAATAGTGTTTACCTGTGGTAACACTGCAGAGAAAAAAAAAATTAAGGGAACTGCTCACCTGGAATGGTTGTGAGAAGTCACAACCACTGTCATCACAGAAAGTTCAACCGGACATCTGATATCCACAGTTACAGCAGACAAAAAAGAGAAAAGAAAAAAAAAAACAATAGTGTTTACCTGTGGTAACACTGCAAAAAGAAAAAACTTAAGGGAATTGCTCACCTGGAATGGTTGTGAGAAGTCACAACCACTGTCATCACAGAAAGTACAACCGGACATCCGATATCCACAGTTACAGCAGACACAGCCTTTCCAGACCCAGCAGACACTAACGTTTGGCTTCAGAATCTTGTAATGTGTATAGTACAGTTCATATAGCGTCTTGTGCTTGGGTGCGATGAAAATACATGAGACACAGGTTTGATATAGAAAGTCTTGTATTACTTCATACAAGTTGGCAAAAATAGTCACACAGTTTGCAGACACAGAAGCAGGAGACACAGCAGGCCAGAGTAATCTAAGCTCAGCAATCACTCTCCACAACAGGTTCAGGATCTTCTTCTCTGTTACCGTAAGTCCATGCAAACGTGGGTCTTTCAAAGAGCAGGGTTCAGAGTCCACAAGTGCTTCAGAGTTCCTCAGTAGGAATAGCTGGAGTACAAGGTCCAAGGCTTCAGGAGTCAGGGCACAGGTTCACTGCAGGCTAGATTCTGAAGCACCGATTGCTCAGCTGTGGCTGCTTAAGAAGCAAAAGGAGAGAATCAGGGCGGGAACATGCAAGCTGGAAACTCCATATTGACTGAGGGCAAGATAGCTGCAGCAAGACAGAAAGTAAAATGGCTGACGAACAAACTGAGTTTCAGGAACATGTACACAGAACCTTACACATTTCTTATAGACCAGGATCGCGCAATGGAAAAGCTGATGCACTCTCTAGGATTCATTCAGCAGAGACACGTCCACTTACTCCTCCTAAGACTATTCTTCCTGACTCTAGATTCCTGGGAGTGATTCATAATCAAGACCTACTTAAGGACATCAAGGAAGCATACCATGCGGATTCTTTGTTGGCTCAACCCCCAAGGGACGTAAGTCTTGTCTTTAAGAATGGTGTGTGGATTCAGGGACAACGTCTGTATATACCTGAAACAGTCAGATTGAGAGTATTGCAACTCATCCACGAGTCCAAGATAGCCGGGCATAGGGGAATTCTAAAGACACAAGAATTTCTTTCTCGTTTCTTTTGGTGGCCCACTTACAGGAAAGATGTCTTAAACTATGTCACTTCATGTGAAGTCTGTGCAAGATGCAAAACACCTCGCTCCTCACCAACTGGTCTGTTGCAACCTCTTCCCACCCCGTCCCGCCCGTGGGGATCCATTTCTATGGACTTCATTGTGGAGTTACCAACCTCTCAAGGGAAGAACACCATTCTAGTGGTGGTTGACCGTCTAACAAAGGCAGCTCATTTTATCCCTTGTGTCGGCTTACCCACTGCAAAACAGACATCAGACTTGATGATTAAGAATGTGTTTCGCTTACATGGAGTACCGGATGAGGTCATTTCGGATCGAGGGGTGCAATTCACTTCAAGGTTTTGGCAAAATTTCTGTGCAGCATTGGACATTAAAGTAAACCTTTCTTCTGCTTTTCATCCCCAGACTAATGGACAGACAGAACGAACCAATCAGACCCTGGAGCAGTATCTCCGCTGTTTTATCTGCCACCTACAGGATGATTGGGTGGATCTACTTCCACTGGCTGAGTTCTCTTATAACAACTCTCAGAGCGCCTCCACTAAGCAGTCTCCTTTTTACTCCAATCTAGGTTATCATCCTAACATTCTTCCTCGATTTCCCATAGATACGCCCTTGCCGGCAGTGGCTGAAAGAATCACTTCTTTACAAAAGAATATGGATCTTCTAAAGGAAAATCTAGAATTGGCTCAGGAAAGGTACAAGAAAGCAGCAGATAAATTTCGTAAACCTGCACCAGCTTTCAAGGTAGGAGATTTGGTCTGGCTGTCAACCAGAAATCTTAAATTAAAGATTCCATCGTCTAAATTGGGACATAAGTACATTGGACCATATAAGATCAATAAGATTATAAGTGCTGTTGCTTGTCGTCTTCAACTGCCCAGAACTATGAGAATCCACCCTGTCTTTCATGTATCCCTACTAAAGGCTGCAACACCCAATACGTTTCCTGGACGTTCTTCTCCTTGCCCTGACCCAGTGCTGGTCGATGGTCAGGAAGAATTTTTGGTGGAAAGGATTCTAGATTCCAGGTTGTACAGAAATCAGTTGCAATATTTGATTAAATGGCAGGGCTACCCAGTGGAGGACAACTCATGGGAACCAGTCAATAATGTAAATGCTCCTCGCCTGCTCCGCCAGTTTCATCAGAGGTACCCTGACAAGCCTGGTCTGAGGTCATCCGGAGGTTGTCCCTAAGGGGGGAGTAATGTAAGGTTCTTTGTCTCTGTTGACATGTTCCTTGAAACTCAGTTTTCCGTCGGCCATTTTGCTTTCTGTCTTTCTGCAGCTCTTGCCCTCAGTTAATATGGAGTTTCCAGTTTTCATGTTCCCGCCCTGATTCTTCCCCCTTGCTTCTTAAGCAGCCTCAGCTGAACAATCAGTGCTCCTGAATCAAGCCTCAGTCAGTCTGTGACCTGACTCCTGGAAGCCTTGGACTTGTACTCCAGCTATTCCCGACTGAGGAACCTTGGAACACTTTTGGACTCTGGAAACCTGCTGTTTGGTGAATCCATGTTTGCAGAGGAATTACGGTACAGAGAAGAGATCCTGAACCTGCTTTGGAGATTTATTGTAGTGCTTGAAGTTACTCTGGCCTGCTGTGTCTCCTGTTGCTGTTCCTGCAAACTGTGTGACCTTTTCTGCATGCTTGTATGAAGTAATACAAGTCATTTCATTTCAACCTATGTCTCCTGTGTTTTCCTCGCACCCAAGCACAAGACGCTATAGGAACTGTACACTATACATGACACTCAGACATCACACTCTTTTTCCACAGGTCTGGGACAAACAATTTCATAATAGGGCAGCGCTCGGGTTTATCCTCCTGACACACTTCCAGAGCCAGTCTCAAATTGGGCGAGATGGCGGAAAGAACTACACCCTCTTTCAAAATAACAGCAGGATCAGATAACTCAGGAGAGTCCGCAAGGAAACTCCTCGAGAGGGCATCCGCCTTAACATTCTTAGTGCCAGGAAGAAAGGAAACCACAAAATTAAAACGTGTGAAAAATAAGGCCCACCTGGCCTGTCTAGGATTAAGTCGCTTGGCTGATTCCAGATAAACCAGATTCTTATGGTCCGTGAGGACCACCACCTGTTGTTTGGCTCCCTCCAGCCAATGTCTCCACTCTTCAGGAGCAGAAGTGAATCTCTGCTTAAGTTCCTGAAACGCAGAGACTGCCTCAGGAGGCCAATTCACTACATCAGAACCCTTTTTGGTCAAATCAGTCAATGGTTTAACAATAACAGAGAAATTACCAATAAATTTACGATAAAAATTGGCAAAACCCAAGAATCTCTGAAGAGCCTTTAATGAAGTAGGTTGGACCCAATCACAGATGGCCTGAACCTTGACCGGGTCCATTTCAATAACAGATGGGGACAAAATGAATCCCAGAAATGAGATCCTCTGTACGCCAAAAAGACACTTTGATCCCTTCACATACAGAGCATTCTCTCTCAAAATCTGGAACACAGTCCGAATATGTTTCACATGAGAGTCCCATCATTGGAAAAAATCAAGATATCATCCAAATAAACAATCAGAAATTTATCCACAAAATCCCTGAAAATGTCATTCATGAAGGACTGGAAGACGGAAGGAGCATTAGTGAGCCCAAAGGGCATCACTAGGTACTCAAAATGCCCCTCTGGGGTATTAAATGCCGTCTTCCATTCATCCCCGTGCTTAATGCGAATAAGGTTATACGCCCCCCTGAGGTCAAGCTTGGTAAACCAAGTAGCACTTTTCACCCTGGAAAACAGGTCAGAAATCAAGGGTAACGGATATTGATATTTCACAGTGATATTGTTCAAGAGACGATAATCAATACACGGCCTTAATGAACCATCCTTTTTGGCCACAAAGAAAAAACCGGCACCCAAGGGTGAAGAGGATGGTCTGATATGACCCTTCTCCAATGACTCCTTGATATAAGACCGCATAGCGTCATGTTCAGGTACAGACAAGTTAAAAAGGCGACCTTTAGGGAATTTACTACCAGGCACTAATTCAATAGCGCAGTCATAGCTCCTATGGGGGGCAAGGATGCAGATTTACTTTCGCTAAACACATCAGAAAAATCAGTCAAAAAGTCAGGAACATCCTGAGCCTGGGGAGAGGCAGAAAAAACAGGAGTGTTGGCATTAACACATTGGCAGCCCCAACTGGTTACAGACACAGATTTCCAATCCAAAACAGGATTATGAGACTGTAACCAAGGGAAACCCAGTACAATAATGTCATGCAGATTATACAGCACCAAAAAATTTGCAACTCTCCTGATGATCAGGTTCAACCCTCATTATCACCTGAGTAGAGAACTGGGGTTTATTCTCAGCCAAAGGGGTAGAATCAATCCCCAGTAGGGGAATAGACTTCCGTAGGGGTATCAAGGGAAACCCACAACGTTTGGCAAAATCAAAATCCATCAGGTTAATAGCTGCTCCCGAATCAACAAAAGCCTGAGCAGAAAATGTGGACAGGGAGCAAATAAGGGTAACAGTCAACAGAAATTTAGTCTGAACACTACCCAAGACAACTGAGCGTGCAAAACGTCTTCCCCGCTTAGGGCAGACTGAAATAGCATTAGAGGCGTCACCACAGTAGAAACATAACCCATTGCGTTTTCGAAACTCATGACGCTGTGCCCAGAAGCCACTCTATCACACTGCATGGGTTCAGAAGCTGGTTCACAAGGCAACACTATTCCACGCATACCTCTACGCTCACGCAAACGTCTGTCAATTTGAATCGCTAATGACATAGAATCATTGAGACCAGAGGGAGCAGGGAAACCCACCATAACATCTTTTACATTCTCTGACAGACCCTTCCGAAAAAGGGCTGCCAAAGCATCATCATTCCACCTGGTCAGGACTGCCCACTTTCGAAACCTCTGACAGTACAACTCAGCGTCCTCAAGCCCCTGATTTAATGCCAACAAGGTTTTTTCAGCTGGATCAGTGACATTAGGTTCATCGTACAATAACCCCAGAGCCAGAAAAAATGCATCAACATTACTCAAAACAGGGTCCCCAGGTGTCAGGGAAAAAGCCCAATCCTGAGGATCGCGGCGCAGGAGAGAGATGACAATTTGAACCTGCTGTGCTGCGTTCCCTGATGACTTAGGTTTTAAGGTAAAAAACAACTTACAGTTATTTTTGAAATTCACAAATTTAGCTCGATCCCCTAAAAACAAATCAGGCATGGGGATCCTAGGTTCCACAACAGGCAACCCTGCAAGATAGGTAGCAATACTCCGAACTTCAGTGGCAAGCTGATCCACACGGCCAGACAACTGTGCAAACTCCATTGAGAGAGAAAAAAAATCCTCAGCACCCAGAGAAAAAGAGGGAAATGCAACAAACAGAGAAAAAAAAAAAATTTCTGACAACTTCCTTTTTTCTTTTACTATTTTTCCCTTCTGTTGAGTACCATATAATTTTCAGTTAGGCCAGTGATACTGTTGTCATTTGTTAGCGGAGGAGAGCAAGCAAAAACGGCAATACACCAGAGAGGTTGGAATCTACTGGATTGCAGTACCCTGACTAACCACCACAACTAAAGGCAGCCGTGGAGCGTACCTACATTGGTCCTAGACGCCTCGTCACAGCCTGAGAGGTTAACTACACCTAAAGATAGAAAGAGGAAAAGCTATCTGCCCCGGAGCAGATTCCCAAAAAACATAGGAAGCCCCCAAACATGTGATGGCGGTTAGACAAGAGGCAATACAGACACAGACAGAAAATAGTATGAGCAAACGTTGGGGCCCAATCTTACTAGACAGAAAAGGATAGGAAGGACACTTACTGCAATCCCAAAAAACCCTAAAAAGTACCAACTCTACTAATTGCAAAAACACCTGAGATCACAAGACCTCTACAACCTAAATTAGTTCTCCGTGTAACAAAACTAAGCCGCAGCCACTGAAGAAAAACTGGAAAAGGCAAATGAACAAACAACAGTGGCTCAGACAAACCGAGAGGAGCACAAGCCCCCGGAGGGGACCCGGCTGACCTCCACAAAAGTGCAGGAAACAATGCAAAAAGCAAGCACAAAAACAAAAACAGAAAATGTCCTATCTGAGAGCAGGAGAAGAGGCAAGATTCAGCAAGCTTCCAAGAGAACCAGGAACCACAGTTGAGACAAGAACAATTGATCACCGGCAACCTTGATGGGAGGCAACCTCCCTTATATAAGACCAGTCTGTAACTCCTGATTGCCAATCTTCACAATCTTTATTGAATGGTTCAGCACTGTTTGCAACCACCAGAGGGAGCTTCTGCTCAGAATTCATTTCTAACACATTCACAACACCTAACCCTAATTCTAACCCCAACCCAAATACCAACCCTAACCCAAATTCTAACCGTAACCCTAATTCTAACCCTAATGCTAACCCTAACCCTAGTTCTAACTCTAACCCTAGTTCTAACCCTAACCCTAGTTCTAACCCTAACCCTAGTTCTAACCCTAACCACTAAGGCTGGGTTCATATTGCGTTTTACCAGCCCGTTCAACACATAGCGTTGACGAACTGGTAACGGTATAGCATAACGCGATCGGGTTATGCTATACCTGCTAGCGCAGATGAATCAGCAGATGATTCATCTGTGCTAGCGGTGACGGAGCCCAGACGCTGCAGTCCGCGTCCGAGGCTCCGACACTGCATGATGGCACGTCGCGAAAGCATGCCGCTTTACGGCATGCATCGCGATGCGCACACAAATGGGGGTGAATGGCAGCATTAACAGACTGCGTTACATCGCGTTATACCGCGGTGTAATGCAGTCCGTCTAACGGACTGCCATAACGCAATATGAACCCAGCCTAATTCTAACCCTAAGGACAGGTTCACAAACCTGTCCGTTAGACGGACTGCGTTACACCGCGGTATAACGCGGTGTAACGCAGTCCGCTAACGCGGCCATTGAACCCCACTGTTTGGCGCATCGCGACGCATGCCGTAAAGCGGCATGCGTTCGCGACGTGCCGTCATTTAGTGATGGAGCCTCGGACGCAGGCTGCAGCGTCTGAGGCTCCGTCACCGCTAGGACAGATGAATCATCTGATGATTCATCTGCGCTAGCGGATATAGCATAACGCGATCGCGTTATGCTATACCGTTACCAGCCCGTCAACGCTATGCGTTGAATGGGGTGGTTTACCGCAATGTGAACCTAGCCTAACAGGAAAAAAAAAAAATATATATTTTATTATTTGTCCCTACCTATGGGGATAATAAAGGGGGCATTTATTTACTTTTTTTTATTTTGATCACTGTGAGAGTTTATCACAGTGATCAAAATAAATTTATGGACTCTGGCGGGCGCACTGCGCATGCGCCCGCATTTTCCAAGATGGCGGCGCCCATGAAGATTCCAGGACGGACGCCGGGACGGACCCAGAGACATCAGAGGACCGGGAGAGGTGAGTAGGGGGGTCGGAAGGTGAGTAGGGGGCGGTCGGAAGGTGAGGGGGTGATCGGAAGGTGGGGGAGAGGAGGCAAGGAGGAGGGGAGCAGATAGTGACGGCGGTGACGATCACCGCCATCAACTGGTGGCGGCAGCCGATCGCCGCCGTCACTCGGTGTGAGGGTGGTTGGATCTCGGTGTCCGCCATGGCAGATGCTATTGCAGCATCGGCCATGGCTGGATTGTAATATTTCACCAAATTTCATTGGTGAAATATTACAGATTGCTTTGATTGGCTGTTTCACTTTTAACAGCCAATCAGAGCGATCGTAGCCACGTGGGGGTTAAGCCAACCCCCCTGTGGTGAAGCACAAAGGGTCTTGGGCCTGCGGGCCGGGTGACCTTTCAGTGACCCCGATCACCCGACCTGCAGGAACGCGATCCTTTCATGACACAGGGTATGCGTCATAGGTCGGATTGGCACCGACTTTCATGACGCATACGCTGTGTCACAGGTCGGGAAGGGGTTAAAATGAAAAAAACGTCTCTGCGCTATATAGTGTGAACATGTGCAGTATTTAGTCCTATAAAATACCATACACACTAATCCCCATCAATTGTGCAAATGCCTGCTTGATAAATTGAATGATTAGTCACACATAGCAAATTGCAATAAAAAAGGATATATTCAAAACAACAAACACATATAGTTAAACATCATACACCATGCAATGAAAATTCATTATCCAATAGCCGTAGTTGATAAAGTGAATACTACGGTTGG
This sequence comes from Oophaga sylvatica, assembly GCA_033576555.1. Classification (NCBI taxonomy): domain Eukaryota; kingdom Metazoa; phylum Chordata; class Amphibia; order Anura; family Dendrobatidae; genus Oophaga; species Oophaga sylvatica. The sequence goes on from JARQOD010000013.1 coordinate 39,941, forward strand.
CAGGCACAGTTCTTTATTTACGAAGACCAATGGTTAATGGAGTTGTCCATATAATAATTTTTGTTGATTTTAGTTAAACCCTTTGTAGGGACATTTCTTTAATAGTTATTAGCCACAACTGGCAGACTCTGTTCAATAGTCATGTACAGTTTTGATCTTCATGTTGCCTTAGCTCCAGGACAACAAAATAAAGTATATTTAATCTTGTGTCAGTTCTATGCAGCTTGGATTATAAAGCCATGTTTCAGTGGCTTTAAATTGATGCTTGCAAATAATGAAGCACGGTGTTAAACTTGTAACACAAATAGAAATTCTTGTGATAAATACCTTACATCTACATTTCCTCTGGTATAGGGAAGATACTCGCACGAGCTGGTGGAAATAAGTCTCAAAAGTTCACTGCAGCACACCTCAAAGCAGGGAGCCCCAGCCGGTGACTCACCAGATGTGGTTCGTGCCGCGAGTAGGAGTAGTCAACATGTAAAGTCACTCATGGCTCGTGTATGGCGTCCCAAAGAGTTGTACTTTCCCTTACGCTTTATGGAGATACTGCTGTCTCCTTCATCAGAGGGTATTGCCCACATTCTGAATATGAAAATGGCTTCTTCTATGTGTGAGTTTTCTGATGCTTGATAAGACCACTTTTATTTGTAAAACATTTCCCACATTCTGAACATGAAAATGGCTTCTCCCCTGTGTGAGTTCTCTGGTGTTTAACAAAATTTGATTTCTGATTAAAACATTTCCCACATTCTGAACAGGAAAAAGGTTTTCTCCCTGTGTGAGTTATCTGGTGTTTAACAACATTTGATTTATTTGTAAAACATTTCCCACATTCTGAACATGAAAATGGCTTCTCCCCTGTGTGAGTTCTCTGATGTTTAACAAGATGTGCTTTCTCTGTAAAACATTTCCCACATTCTGAACATGTAAATGGCTTTTCCCCTGTGTGGGTTCTCTGATGATTAACAAGAGATGCTTTCTCTGTAAAACATTTTCCACATTCTGAACATGAAAATGGCTTCTCCCCTGTGTGAGTTCTCTGATGGCTAACAAAATTTGATTTCTGGATAAAACATTTCCCACATTCTGAACATGAAAATGGCTTCTCCCCTGTGTGAGTTCTCTGATGTCTAACAAAATCTGATTTCTGGTTAAAACATTTTCCACATTCAGAACATGAAAATGGCTTCTCCCTTGTGTGATTTCTCTGGTGTCTAAAAAGTTGTGATTTCTGGTTAAAACATTTTCCACACATGGAACAAGAAAATCTTTTCTCTGCTGTTTGAATTTTTTTATGCTTAAGACCAGACTTTTCAAGGGGAAAACTATTTCCATATTCTGAATGCGAAAACAGCTTTTTTGCTTTAGGAGAAATTTGTTTTTTAATACTTATTTTGTAACTTTGATTTTCCTTAGTAGTCGGTAATGAATCAGAAGACAGGACCTGCTTCATATGATCAGATGACAGATCTTTGCTGTGAAGGGGTGATGGTATATCTGGAGTAATGGCATTCACTTCAGCTGTATCCTGTGGGATAATAAGATCATCTGATTGAAAAATTGAAGATGTCAGCTGTCCCTCTGATCTCCTGGTACAGTCATCTGTCAAGAAAAAAAACAATTATTTTTGAATAAAATATCCTTGAATTTAATATTTTTCTACTTAAAATGTATGTACAAATGGCAAGTTATGTAAAAATATTAAAATATTCACCAGGACAATGACAGTTCACAGTCTAATAAAAAACCTTATAGGATGAACCAGTGAATTGTGGTGTTCAACTGCTTGTTCAATGGGAAACTGCCACTCTTAAACGCTATTTGGCTTATAACAGATTACCAAAGGGGCTGCCTGTATACAAATCTGTATCTGTAGATATGGGTGATAAAGTCACCCTGACTGAATGGGATGCTATGTTTAAAACCTTTCCTTTATCATTGAGAAAAGGAAAAAAACAATTGATGGATAGTAAGAACAAGATATCTAAACTATATGGCAAATTAAACCATATAAAAATCATCCCGAAATTATGAATCTATCCAGAAATATTAGAAATAGATTACAAAACAAGAAAATAGAAATTGTCCAGAAAAGACATCGGAAATTGGACGGGATGTAATACTAGAATGTTGGAGGACAGATACAGTTTTTTAAACCTTAGATGAAATTGAAGGCAGTCCATCTGCTACTGCGATATCAGAGGAAATGTTCTCTATCCACTTAACATCAGATGTTGAGAATACACCATCTCAGTTACCACTGCCCCAGAAACATATTTCTATCAATTCAGAATTGGATAATCCCCTATCCACCCACATGAGAACCTGTCATCATCAGATTCTCCTTGGTATAAAGGTATGGGGAATCAGACATGTCATGTTGGGCCCTAGAAAGGGCGACTTGGATAAAATGTTGCTACCATTGGAGGAAAATTGCATTTTTTGCTTTAATACGAGACGCTCTACGGGTATAAACAAAGGCTTTACATATACTGCCTTCCTTTGAAAATATATGGACCTTCTTTGAGTATATATGTCCCTTGTAGATTAAGTGTACCCTGTAAAGGGGAAAAGCACTGTCACCTCTTCATAAACTGAAGAGGATGAAAATCAATAATATTTAAATAGTAAAGGAAATTGATATTTGGCCTGAGTCCCAGTAAAAGATCTAACCATATGAAGCTAATGAGCACCTCTTGCAGGATGGCCAGACCTATATCATATAAGATCCTCCCAGTTTAAATAATACTGAGGAGGAAAATCCTTTCCATAAGGTCCTACCGGTAAAATTCTCCAAACCACATAATGCAGAACAACGGGCACTCTAAGTGTATGGACGGTGCCCCCATGAGGCACAGTAGGACTCGATGTAAATATGTAAAATTATTATCTTATACCTTTCCTTGTTCCACATAACTAAGTTTGCGGATCAATAATGACAGTTAAATAAACCCCCAGTGGATGTATAAAATAGCTTTTAAAGAAATCTAATGCAGGAGATATGTATAATTTGTGTTGGGACCTGATTAGTACCTTATGATGATGATCATAATATATTACATTGAGCCCCAAACATCTTCTTATTCGCACCGACTCAGGTTGTATTTGATGCAAGGAAGGTGCGTGGTGTAGATTACATCAGACCCCCTGGTGGAGACACAGCGCATGCGCTGATATTGAAGGCAGACGGGCTTACTGAAAGCCGACGAGCTGGAAGGCTGTTATGATGAGCGCATGCACTCTGTTTTCTGAAACGCAAATGGATTGAACAGTCTACAGTAAAATGGAGAGAGAGAGGAGGCACTGGAGAATGATGCCGCAGTCCCCGGAACTAATCTCCCCCAGGTAAGTAGTAAAATCTACAAGATGGGGTGAGATGGGTAATAAAGTAAGCGATAAGATTGGCTCTCATGGTTCCCCCCAATGAGGAGGGTGGTAGGGATGGCTTGTATATGAGTGAAAACCAATCACAGGACAGATGACAATCTGATACAGCAGACCATGAGGACCTATTGGTCAGAAGAGAGAATTATGGGCATTGGCAGTAAAAGACAGAATAGTATTGGCTGACCTGTGGAAGTGATGCAACAAACAGAGGTGATAAGGTCTGGTTCAGTCCCATCAGCTCATTATAGCCTCATTCCCCTGTAGACGCTGCAAGGAGAAACATGTCGGGGAGGCTAATGGCTGTTCTATTTTAGATTGCATATGACTGGTGTACTGTAGTGCTCAAAAGTGGTGCACCTATATAGGCCAGCTGCAGCAGATTTCACTATAATAAGGCTGAATAGATGAGGATGTGCCTAATTTATCAACTCACAGGAGAGCAATAGTAGGCAGTTCAGCCTGATAGCATTTGTCATATGTGCGCCTGATAAAAATAGAAACATAGAAAAGTATACAGGAGAAAGGGAAAAGTGAATCTGGTTTGGAAACTAATGAAGCACTAGCACTTTAATTGAACTACGGGGGAATATACCTGTCACTTTCTCACCAGAAAATGTGTTTTTAAATGTGTGTGTCCCTTCATTATTTAAAATTAAAAATAAACCTCAGTTATAAACACACTGAGTTGAAAGATAAATCTAACTTTACCCCCACATGAATACTCAGACTCTTTTGAAACATTTCAGAAATGTGTCATTGACGATATTACACAGGTCAGCCACAAGAGATGCTCCACTTTTAAATACAACTTAATTTTCCATGAACGTCAAGATATCAAACAATTGCAGGACAATCAGAAAAGGGAGCGTGTGAGGACATAGTATTGTATCCTAATTAACCAGATGTCTAGTTTCAGCAAGCCTGGAAGAAAAGACTTATCTATATGTTCACTTTAGAATTTATGTGTTTCTGGTTGGTTAAGAAAACAGACTTTTGCTCGTGTAAAGGACCCGTCTCACATAGCGAGATCGCTACCGAGATCGCTGCTAAACAGCGATCTCAGCAGCGATCTCGCTATTTCTGACACGTACCAGCGATCAGGCCCCTGCTGTGAATCGCTGGTCGTGTCAGAAATGTCAGGACCTTTTTTTGATCGCTGGTTTCCCGCTGACAGGCACGCATCGCTGCGTGTGACAGGCGGGAGACCAGTGATCCGCTGGTAACCAAGGTACACAGCGGCTTTCCAGGCGCGGGGCTGTGCCTGGAAACCCGCTGTGTACCTTGGATACCAGCGCCCTGATGCAGGGAGCTGGTAACCAAGGTACACAGCGGGTTTCCAGGCACCGCACAGCGCCTGGAAACCCGACGTGTACCTTGGTTACCAGCTCCCTGCATCAGGGCGCTGGTATCCAAGGTACACTGCGGGTAACTAAGTTACGTTACCCGCAGTGTCGCTTGTACTGATCGCTGCCTGAGCTGCCTGTTTGGCAGCTCAGCAGCGATAATGTAGCGATACACCAGCGATCCTGATCGTTGTCGGGATCGCTGGTGTATCGCTATGTGAGACCCAGCCTTAAGACTGTAATATTGTTTTGCAAGTTGACATTTGATGTAACATACTGTGCTGTTATCCTGGATGACTAGCGATGTTTGCTGATATGCTAATAACACATTGTCCAAGCCAGCTAGCTTGTTGGCTTCCAAAACAGAGAAGGAAAAACTATGCAAATAGATTACATAATCAAACAAACAATGCGAGTTGGTTGCCACCATTCTTCCCCTTATCTGTGAATGATGTGTTGAAGGACACTTGTTAACCATAAAAAGAGGTTTTATGTCTCTGTATGAGACCCAGAGATTTAGCCAAGACATCAAAACATCCAAAGGACCAGAGACAGGACAGCAGCCAAGACTTCATGGCTCCATCACGAGGGACACAGATTTGTCATTCTACATGATGCCAGCTTAGGGGACCACGGCACAGGCTGGAAGAACACAGATCTGCTCCATGGACATCGCGAATCCATGGATATGTCTGGAGAAAAACAGGATTGCGACTCTCTGTAAAATATTAATCATTGGTTATTAATTGATATATTTATTCTCAATTCTGTACTGAGCACATTGCCTTTTGCTGACTACATATGTTATTTCTGTATATTTAGCTCATAATAAATGTCAACACCATATATAAGAGAACACGTCTCTGTGGGATGTATATAACCAAATGAGCCACAGGAATGAGGGGGTTCTCTCTCTTCGCTGTCTTGGGACACAGTTCGCTGACGTTTCACACAGACATCAGATGGACAGATGGTGTAACCATACTTTTGACAGAGATAGACGCCATTTACCATTCAGGATCCCAGGAAAGATGTGGAACAAACTTTCATATGGACAAATGGACAATCTCTTTGTAACTATTTCACCTATTTTATGTTTTGCTGCAATTATTCTTTTTGGTGGACAATCCAATAAGCCACTACATTTTTTTTATAAGAAACATTGTGACATTTTCTTTAGTGTATCGCATCTGGTAACAAGTCCTGAATAAATATACAAAATAAGTATTTTTAACAGACCATATGAGACTTTCAGCAGTACAGAAGGAAGAGAAGGTAGATTCATCCAATAAGATATCAGGGTTCTAGGAAGCCAACAGCATCATTACCCTCCGCTTTCTCTTACAGACCCATCATAATAGTTTTCTTCAAGTGATTTTCTAACTTGTCAGCACATTCTACGTACGCTGTCATTTGGCTTTAAAGTTTATAGATCTGGGCAGGTAACATAGTAACATAGTTATTAAGGTTGAAGGAAGACTTTAAGTCCATCTAGTTCAACCCATATCCTATCCTAACCTGCCCTAACATGTTGATCCAGAGGAAGGCAAAAAAAACCCAAGTGGCAAACAGTAAGCTTCACATTGGGGAAAAAAATTCCTTCCCGACTCCACATACGGCAATCAGACTAGCTCCCTGGATCAACGCTGTATCTAGGAAACTAGTGAATATAGCCTGTAATATTATACTTTTCAAGAAAGGCATCCTTTCCCCTCTTAAATTTTAGTAAGGAATCACTCATTACAACATTAGACGGCAGAGAGTTCCATAGTCTCACTGCTCTTACAGTAAAGAATCTGCGTCTGTGATTATGGCTAAACCTTCTTTCCTCCAGACGTAGAGGATGCCCCCTCGTCCCCGTCACAGGTCTAAGAGTAAAAAGATCATTAGAAAGGTCTTTGTACTGTCCCCTCATATATTTATACATTGTAATAAGATCACCCCTAAGCCTTCGTTTTTCCAAACTAAATAACCCCAAGTGTAATAACCTGTCTTGGTATTGCAGACCCCCCAGTTCTCTAATAACCTTGGTCGCTCTTCTCTGCACCCGCACCAACGGTCACTGTCTTCTAATCCAGGGGGTAGGTGGATCTGTAGGTTGTACGTTCTATAGAAATGTGGTCTAGAGGTAAAATGGTGATCACACGATTGTGACACGGGCGGACTACACGGCTGATAAAGCAGCCACAGCCGATGACTGAGAAGAATCTGTGACTTCTCTGCATTTAGTGGTCACTACTCACCTGGGTAGTCATATGCAGGAATCTCCTCTTTACACCGTTCATCACTCCTCACATATGTCTCTGTAGTATTAATATGGGTCAGATCTTCACCCTGAAACAAATAATGTAAAAGTCACAGACAGATGGAGAAGTCACATCTATGTTCAGCTCTAATCCTGCCATCTCCACCGTTCTCATTACACAAGTATAAAACATATAATACTGGTGGATAAAACAAGACTGAGCACAAGACCTTCACAGCCATCTACACATCATAGGGGAGATCTCATGACACCTTCTCTCCATCTACCTGATGATCCTGAGGAACATTGGGATCTTCTTGTTTACAGTCCTGTGGATGAAGAGTATGGGGACATCTCTCTGGTGTTGTCCTCTTACTGGATAGATCTGAAGGAAACACATACAGGGACTGAATTCATTCCTTACATACAGATAACTATAGGTCGTGTGTATTTAGTCCTGTCTATTACCTGGTGATGTGAGGGGCTGTGGATCCTCCAACATGAAATCCTTGTACACATCTTTGTGTCCTTCTACATACTCCCACTCCTCCTTGGAGAAATAGACAGCGACATCCTGACACCTTATAGGAACCTGACACATACAATGATAAAGTCATCCCTTGATACCTTCACAGAGTTACTGTGTAATGTCCCAGCAGTGTCACCTCTCCAGTCAGCAGCTCAATCATCTTGTAGGTGAGTTCTAGGATCTTCTGGTCATTGATGTCCTCATATATCAGGGGGTGAGGTGGAGGCCCCGTGATTGGGCTCAGGGGTCTTCCCCATCCCTCAGACACAGGGTCTTGACAGCGCTCACTACAGGTCTTCTTCACTACTGTGTAATCCTGGTTATGGAGAGACACAGTAATAAATCTCACTACAGACATTTCCAGAGTCCTCACCTCTCCAGTTCTGTCCATCTGTTATTCCCATAGATAACAATGATGTAATGTGACGTCATCAGAATCTCTCACCTCTCCAGTAAGCCGGAAGAGGATCTCTAGGGTGAGGTGTAATATCCTCTCCACCATCTTGTCTCTGTCCATATCCATCCTTGATGGGTAAATCAGGAAAATTCTCTTATATAGAAGATCTTCACTGAGAGGATCCGATATTGTAGAGACCTGAATGAGAAGATGAGCCGATGTAACATCATAAAAATCCTGTGTAATAATACAATTACTGGAGATAATAAGAGAAACATATGAGATTTATTATTTTACAGTATAGGAAAGATGTGTATCTTCGTACCGTGTTAGCCAGTAGATAGAAAAATATTTAGACTTGAGAGTCCTCAGTGGTTGATACCTTTTAATGGCTAACTGAAAAGATGGTAACAAATTGCAAGCTTTCGAGACTACTCAGGTCTCTTCATCAGGCTAAACTAATACAAAATCTGAAGAATCACATATTTATATACACAAAAGGACACAGGAATAATGCAATAGATAAGACAAGTGACGTGAAGCAGAACTGTCATTATGGCAGAGGGATGAACATAAATATTGGAACAGTTCATAGATAAGGCATCTTTATGGAACTAAAACCACTTCTGAAGAAACACGCACAAATGGACAGCGACATTTTTTTCTTATCTAAATGCAAAAAGGAGAATCTAATTCCCAAAGGACTCTGGATTACAAACCCAATTCTTCACACCTACAATACCCATTATGCACAAAACCTTTGTCACAGGACTTCTGAAAGACTAAGGAACCGCATACAGCATAAGGAGTAAAGTCCAAGGGCAATTTGAAACTCTGAGGAAAACACTTACAGAAAGCACAGAGCAAAAATTACAACAATACTATAACAAACTACGGACCTTTCTGATTCATAACAAGGAAAAGAAACTACACAGACTGCGCCTCCATTCCGGACTCTATACAAACAGATACAAAACAAAACCAAAACCTGACAACTCTGACAACCACTCCATTCCAGACACAAAAGCATCTAACTGTGTCATCAATCTCTCAGATTACAAACCCAATAAAGTGGAGCTTGCCGTGCTTTCTAGATGACTCTCATTTTGTTCTACTAAGCCCCTGGATAAAACCGAACTCTGCAGTGATATGGAACATTTTTTCAGGAGACTGCGCCTGAGGGAATACTTCAATGATACAGAAGATTCAGAAAACACTCGGACTGAAGGAAAAGGGATCCCAACAACCAAGAAGAGGTCAGACTGGACACCTCCACCTGGACGTAACCCTCATTTGGATAAATATATAGACTCATTCAGACATTTGATAAAATCCACCATCATAGCCACCAACAAGAGACAAGCCTCCAACATCAGTGCCCAGGAGAGAAAGGCCATACAGTCTCTGAAAACCAACAAAGAAATCATCATTAAACCTGCTGACAAGGGAGGTGCAATAGTCATGATGAACACATCAGACTATATGAAGGAAGCAAACAGACAACTTACGGACACAAGCTACTACAGAAAACTGGAGTCGGACCCTACACAGGACTATTACAAGGAACTAAGCAAGTTGGTATCTTGTCTGTCTGACAAATCCATAAGAGCTGATGACCTGATACCAGAAAGTCCAAGAACAGGGACGTTTTACATGCTTCCCAAAATCCACAAAGCTGGGAATCCAGGGAGGCCGATTATTTCATGTGTGGACACCCTTACTGAGCAGGTATCTGGATGGGTAGAGGGTGTTCTTAAACCCCTGGTAAAGGATACACCCAGCTACATTCAGGACACAACTGACCTACTGAATAAACTAGCAGAAATAGGTCCTCTACCAGAGGGAACCATCCTGGCCACCATGGATGTGGAATCTTTGTACTCTAATATCCCACACCAGGATGGATTAAATGCCTGCAAAGTCTTCATGGGAAACACTGGGAATGATGCTGATTCTGTGGTGAAACTCACAAAATTCATCCTCACCCACAATTACTTTGAATTTGACAAGATCTATCTTCAGGAGACTGGCACAGCTATGGGAAGTAAAATGGCTCCACAGTATGCAAATCTTTTCATGGCCAAGCTTGAAAGCTAATTTTTGTCCTCATGTCCCATCAGGCCTCGGGCCTACTACCGCTACATTGATGACATTTTAATCATCTGGACGGAGTCTGAACAACAGCTAAAGATGTTCCATGAACAGTTCAACCAATTTCATCCCACCATCAACTTAACACTTAACTACTCCAGCACTGAAATTAACTTTTTAGACACCACCATTAAGCTAAAGAACAATGAAATAGAGACATCCCTGTATCAGAAGCCAATCGACCGTCCAACATACCTTAAATGGGACAGTTTCCATCCAAAACACATAAAAAACTCTATTGTCTACAGCCAAGCCATCAGATACAATCGTATATGTTCCAACCCTATGGATAGAGATGAACACCTTATTCACCTCAGAAAGACCTTTTTGAACCAGGGCTACCATCCAAGAACAATTGAAAACCAAATTACAAGAGCCACCAGAATATCAAGGAATCACCTGCTACATTACAAAGCTAAAGAAGAAAATAACCAGGTGCCTCTAGTGGTCACCTACAATCCAAATCTGGAGATGCTAAGGGGAGCTGCACGGAAACTACAACCTTTACTACAAAAAGATGCCCGATTACAATCCATATTTCCAGACCCCCCTCTACTGTGTTTTAGGCAGACCCCAAATCTAAGAAGCATCATTGTCAGAAGCTCCCTGTCCTCTCCAACAGCTGCAGGAACCTTTCCTTGCAACCAGAAGAAATGCAAAACCTGTCCATTTATAATGACCACGGACAAGATAAAGATCCCCAACTCACATCAGGACTACAAGATGCCAGGTACTTTCAGCTGCATCACATCTAATGTGGTGTACCTAATTATATGTACCAAATGTCCAACTGGGGGTCTGTATGTGGGGGAAACAGGGCAAAAACTGAGAACAAGGATGAAATCTCATCGCCACACAATAAGAGAAAAAAGAATGGATTTACCTGTGGCAAAACACTTTTGTATGCCCGGTCATAGCATGATGGATATGGAATTACTTGTATTAAAATCTAACTTCAAATCTGAGAAAGATAGAAAGGTTTGGGAATATAAACTTATGATGACCTTTGACACTCTTAGTGCTGGAATGAACGTGTCACATGGATTTATGTCTTTCTATATCAATTAAGGAATCTGCTTCTCTGACCTAGGGTCATCAAAACACAATAGCAGACTCCAATCAGAGGGCAATAAAACTTTCTCTCCTTATCTATGAACTGTTCCAATATTTATGTTCATCCCTCTGCCATAATGACAGTTCTGCTTCACGTCACTTGTCTTACCTATTGCATTATTCCTGTGTCCTTTTGTGTATATAAATATGTGATTCTTCAGATTTTGTATTAGTCTAGCCTGATGAAGAGACCTGAGTAGTCTCGAAAGCTTGCAATTTGTTACGATCTTTTCAGTTAGCCATTAAAAGGTATCAACCACTGAGGACTCAAGTCTAAATATTTTTCTATTTTACAGTATTTATTTTTCTTCTTTACATCTACTAATAAAACCTATATATTTAGGCCATTTAGCTGAATACGTTTCTCATAGACTCATCTTCCATAATGCTAATTTTCGTCTCATTTACCTGTAAGGGAGGGACGGCACTGTAGTAGTGACCTGAGAAACTGTAACCTCAATTTCCAGTCCTTCCCCTACAGAAAACTGCATTCTTCTCTTCAGCATACCTGCATCTCCACATCCAGACTCCCCTGGCTTCCCAGGTGACGACGGTCCCTCTTTCAAGCGACCTCCAGTAATGGAGACACAGTCCAGGATAACTTGAACATTCTCTTTACTTAACACTTCACACGCTACATCCACAGATGGCACATCATGGGATTCACTTGTTTCCTTATCTCTCCCTGCTCTGCTGTCACTTCTGTGCAGTACACGACCGGACCAGACAGTCCTAGACTGCTCCCCAGTACCTTCCTGGCCTGACCTCGCCATGATGACATTTCCTTCTGCCTGTTTCGCCCCAGACTTGAAATCATCAGTCACCAGGTTTGGCTGCCTCTGGTAAAGCATCCGTCCCGTCTGTACCGATCTCGTTGAAGCTCCAACTTCCTTCATCTCCTCAGTCCAACCGACTCCTGCCCTAAAGGCATCTGCCCAGGCTATGAGCCACCACATCTTTCCTGTTCTGGATCACTGATATGATGCACAGTGGCCGTGGATAACGTGGGCTGCAGCACTTGAATGTTACGTGGCTGCAGAGCTGTCTGGGCCTATAGCCCATGTGGACACTTGGGCATCCATACTGTTGTGAATGGGTTTGGGATGGGTTCTGAGCAGAGGCTCCCTCTGGTGGTTACAAGCGGTGCTAGTCTGTCCAGTGGGGATTGTGAGGACTGGGAGTCGGGTGTTACTGACTGGTCTTATATAGGGGAGTCACCTTCCCATCAGGGTTGCCGGTGATCAATTGTTCTGGTCTGAATCCTTTAGTCCAGTTTCCCTTGTAGCCTGCTGTGTCGTGTCTGCATCTCCTGCTAACAGATAAGACATTTTCTTCTTTTGTGTTTGTGCTATATTTTTGCATTTTGTCCTGCACTTCTGTGGGGGCCTTCAGGGTCCCCTCCGGGGCTTCTGCCCTCTCAGTTTTGTTCAGCCACTGATGTTTGTACTTTTGCTTTTTCCAGTTTTTCAGTGGCTGCTGTTTTGATTTTGTTACACCAGAGAACTAATTTAGGTGGAAGAGGTTGTGTGATCTCAGGTGTTTTTGAAATTAGTAGAGTTGGTGCTTTTCAGGGTTTTCTGGGGTTGCAGTAAGTACCCTTCCTATCCTTTTCTATTTAGTTAGTTTGGGCCCCAGCGTTTGCTCATACTATTTTCTTTCTCCTCGGCATTTCATCCTCAGACCAATGGTCAAACTGAGAGAACAAATCAGACATTGGAGACTTATCTAAGATGCTTTGTGTCTGCTGATCAGGATGACTGGGTCTCTTTTTTGCCTTTGGCTGAGTTTGCTCTTAATAATAGGGCTAGCTCTGCTACTTTGATGTCTCCGTTTTTCTGTAATTCTGGGTTTCACCCTCGATTTTCTTCAGGACAGACGGAGGCTTCTGTCTGTCCAGGTGTTGACTGTTGTGGAGCGTATGCAACTGATTTGGGACCAGGTAGTGGAGAGGTTGTCCCTCTCTCAGGAGAGGGCCCAGCGGTTTGCTAACCGGCATAGGACTGATGGTCCTCGGTTTAAAGTGGGGGACTTGGTCTGGTTGTCCTCAAAGAATATTCTTATGAGAGTAGCATCTCCTAAATTTAAGCCTAGGTTCATTGGACCTTATAAGATCATGGAGATTATTAATCCTGTTTCTTTTCGTTTGCTTCTTCCAGGGACATTTAAGATCCATAACGTGTTCCACAAGTCCTTGTTGAAGAGGTTTGTTGAGCCAGTGGTTCCTGCTGCTGTGCCTCCTGACCCTGTTTTGGTTGAGGGCAATCTGGAGTATGTGGTTGAGAAAATATTAGATTCTCGTTTTTCTAGACGGAAACTCCAGTATTTGGTTAAATGGAGAGGTTATGGTCAGGAAGACAATTCTTGGGTGTTTGCTTCGGACATCCATGCTAGGAGACTTATCCGTGCGTATCATAGAACTCACCCTGACTGACCTGGTTGCTCAAATGAGGGTTCGGTGACCCCTCCTCAAGGGGGGGGGGTACTGTTGTGAATGGGTTTGGGATGGGTTCTGAGCAGAGGCTCCCTCTGGTGGTTACAAGCGGTGCTAGTCTGTCCAGTGGGGATTGTGAGGACTGGGAGTCGGGTGTTACTGACTGGTCTTATATAGGGGAGTCACCTTCCCATCAGGGTTGCCGGTGATCAATTGTTCTGGTCTGAATCCTTTAGTCCAGTTTCCCTTGTAGCCTGCTGTGTCGTGTCTGCATCTCCTGCTAACAGATAAGACATTTTCTTCTTTTGTGTTTGTGCTATATTTTTGCATTTTGTCCTGCACTTCTGTGGGGGCCTTCAGGGTCCCCTCCGGGGGCTTCTGCCCTCTCAGTTTTGTTCAGCCACTGATGTTTGTACTTTTGCTTTTTCCAGTTTTTTCAGTGGCTGCTGTTTTGATTTTGTTACACCAGAGAACTAATTTAGGTGGAAGAGGTCGTGTGATCTCAGGTGTTTTTGAAATTAGTAGAGTTGGTGCTTTTCAGAGTTTTCTGGGATTGCAGTAAGTACCCTTCCTATCCTTTTCTATTTAGATAGTTTGGGCCCCAGCGTTTGCTCATACTATTTTCTTTCTGTGTCAGTATTTCATCTTGTCTAACCGCCATTACATGTTTGGGGGCTTTCTATGTTCTTTGGGGTTCTGCTCCGGGGCAGATAGCTTTCCTATATCTATCTTTAGGTGTAGTTAGTTTCTCAGGCTGTGACGAGGCGTCTAGGACCAACGTAGGAACGCTCCACGGCTGCCTCTAGTTGTGGTGGTTAGTCAGGGTACTGCAATATCATAGATTCCAACTGCTCTGGTGTATTGCCTTTTTTACCTGCACTCCTCAGCTACCATAACATAACACCATACCCTGTCTGAACCAACTTCCTAGAAACTTTTCTCTTACTACCCGGCAGCACTTCCTACAAGTTTTAACCCTCTATGGACATCCTATCAACTATATCTAACAGTGCACACTATATGAACCATAAGAAACAAAAGGGAGCTCAAATCTCCAATGTGTAACCAAAATATGAAAACAAGTACAAAAAGTAGCAAAAAAGTATAACAAATTTTATTAAATGATCAAATAGCAATACTACAAAACCACATACATATAATAACAAATATTAAAAGAACCAGTGGAGAAGATGATTAGACCATGATGCGATGATAGCAGAAAATATTAGTACATAATCGTACTCCACTTTAGTGAGAGGATAACATGAATGGAGGGAATCGGCAGTTATAGTAATACCGAATTGTAGAGTGATAGGAAAATCAAGTGTCTCAGCAGGATAAAGGCAAGTGCCTAATAAGTATAGCCCATAATGAGTCCCACTGAAGACCTACTATGATCACTATACACCATACACCGCCGATAGCTCATAATGTAAGATGGTAAAGAACCAGAAGTGTTCCAACATGCTAAATCATGTGATCCCACTCACCCATCTTGGAAAGCTGCTGGTCGCACCGAGGCCCGGACGCCGTTTCGCGTTTCCGCTTCCTCGGGGGCAGTGTGTAAATGTGCCAAATGTGGGTTTAAATAGTCCCTAATGTGGCGCGATCGCCAATCACGCCGCAAAGCAAAGAGGGGACGGACTCCATATTGGTGCTCATCGCCTTGAGGCGGGACATCCGGTGCTGGTGCCGTCACTTCCGGCATCACGGGAACGATGTGCAGGAACAAGTGTTCCTAGAGACGTCATCAGTGCACAACGTTCCGTTTAGATACCATGGGTGACGGGAGCACACAGGAGGGACCGGCGGAAGGCGATGATAATGGAGCCCTGTAACCCTATGGTGTATTGCGTATCAAAGTAAAGGTAACAAGTCCCATATACGTGTATATATACGCGCAACCATATTGTGTCAAAAATGCCAACAGAATCCGTGTTAGATAGTAAATACATATAAAGTTTGAACAATCACTACCAATTAATACAGACAAAATTGCACAGAAATCTATGGTTATAGAGGTATACAAAAATATATATTAATAAAAAAACACAAATATAATTCTGGTGGCTGAGAGACGAAGAGAAGGGACGATTCATTGATGTTGTCCTTCATCCAATATGAACCAGAAGGAACAGACGGGTAGGTATAAACCCACAGAGAATCCAAAATCGGAGGTGGAGGGAGAAAAAATCATCCACTAGAATGCGGCGTGATTGGCGATCGCGCCACATTAGGGACTATTTAAACCCACATTTGGCACATTTACACACTGCCCCCGAGGAAGCGGAAACGCGAAACGGCGTCGGGGCCTCGGTGCGACCAGCAGCTTTCCAAGATGGGTGAGTGGGATCACATGATTTAGCATGTTGGAACACTTCTGGTTCTTTACCATCTTACATTATGAGCTATCGGCGGTGTATGGTGTATAGTGATCATAGTAGGTCTTCAGTGGGACTCATTATGGGCTATACTTATTAGGCACTTGCCTTTATCCTGCTGAGACACTTGATTTTCCTATCACTCTACAATTGGGTATTACTATAACTGCCGATTCCCTCCATTCATGTTATCCTCTCACTAAAGTGGAGTACTATTATGTACTAATATTTTCTGCTATCATCGCATCATGGTCTAATCATCTTCTCCACTGGTTCTTTTAATATTTGTTATTATATGTATGTGGTTTTGTAGTATTGCTATTTGATCATTTAATAAAATTTGTTATACTTTTTTGCTACTTTTTGTACTTGTTTTCATATTTTGGTTACACATTGGAGATTTGAGCTCCCTTTTGTTTCTTATGGTTCATATATTGATTGGAGAGCGTCTCATACGATATATTATGTCTATTAAGCATTTCTTGAGTCCTTGGTATGTTTTCACAGTGCACACTAGTATGCCCCATCTAGTGGCCCACAAATGAACTACACTTACCCTTGTCTATAAGAACTATATAATAAGGTGCCCTCCTCTAATGTCTCCAGAAGAAAGCACCTAACTTTCCCTAAACTGTACATGAACATTAGTACACATCACATATATTATTGTTATTATTATTATACATTTATATAGCGCCATTTATTCAATGGCGCTTTACATATGAAAAGGGAAAAATATAGACAGGTACAATAAACATGTGCTAGACAAGGGACACACAAGTACAGAAGGAGAGAGGACCCTGCCCGCGAGGGCTCAAAGTCTGCAGGGATGGGTGAGAATACACTAGGAAAGGGTAGAGCTGGTCGTGCGATGGTTCAGTACACTGAGGATCATTGCAGGTTGTAGGCTTGTCGGAACAGGTGGGTCTTCAGGTTTTTCTTGAAGGTCTCCGTTGTTGGTGAAAGTCTGATGTTTTGCGGCAGGGAGTTCCAGAGTATGGGGGAAGCCCGGGAGAAGTCTTGTATGCGGTTGTGGGAAGAAGAGATGAGGGGGGAGTCGAGAAGGATATATACAATATTATAATAAAGGAACACAATACAGTACAGTTCTCTAAAGAATGGTAACACATATGAATGTGTGTGGAGCCCAGCTGCGTCTGGATTCATATCTCCCAGAAGGGTGCGCAGAAGGAATTCACCACTAGAGGTCACAATATACATTCACACACCTTCACCCATCCCTAAGACCACCAGAGGGAGCTGTATAGACATAAAAAAGGAGGGTGAAGACAGGAAAAGTCAGTCAGATTAGAGAGACTACAGAGCAGTTCAGTTCAGCAAAGTGGAGGCTAGTAGAGTGGAACTGAATTCATTCCGGTCTAGTCAGAGCTGAAACAAGCGAGTAGTCTGCAGACAGAGCAGACGAGTGGAGTTTGCAGCAAGGGAATCCAGAGCTCAAGTCGAGAGCCAGGAGCGTGCCTACACTCAGAGAGCGGCGAAGACGCGGCCCGCCAACTGCCAGTGTGTGTAATCGTGTGAGGGCCCGAGTAGGCCGAAGGCGAGTGGAAAGAGAAGTGAAAGAGGCAGAGGAGCCTTCATAGCTCACCTCAACAAGTATTTACCGGACGCCGGGGTCCGAGCCTATAGGGATCTCCACGACCCATTAGGAGAACACCGGAGTTCCTGGAGGACTACAAGTCCCAGGAGTACCACAGAGCTGATATGTAGCAGGATCAGGAGGACGGAGTCCGGCGGGATCCAGCCATCAGGGGCACTGTCCTTTCAGAGGAGGTCCAATCACAAGGTCAGCCAGGTGCAAGACGGAGACTAAGTTAGGCCCAGCTACATGCAGGCCAGGACTTCATTGCAGAAAGGCAAGGAACAGGAGGCCACACACCTACTCAGTGGGAGACTCTGAATGTGCACCCTTCATTCTACAGCGCTCCGGGATGTGCCTGCAACATCTTCAGTAAAGGTACCAAAGTGACTTGTGTGTGTGTCCTATTTCTGACCCCTAACTGCCGGGTTCCCTTCTGTCCTGCATTCCTCCCATCTATCTGCCCTGAAGGTCAGTCTCACTTGTGGGAGGCTTAACACCTATAGCTCCACAACACCAACCCTTCAGTGGATCTGCACTGCAGCGCTGGTCACCCTGACCAGGTACCACAGGTGGCGTCACGAATCCCCATACCAATATTCAACTCCCCTGTAAATATCCCACATTAAAGGGTGAGCGCCAGAGCCACGGACTGAGCTGTGTTGCCGTGACATCCCCCATAGAAGTCTATAGGCTCAGATTCGAGTTCCCATTGCTCTGGAGGGCGGCTCATGTGGCAATACCATAAATGTGAGCGATAATACATATGACTATGTAGCAGTACCGCAAATATTAATCATAGACATTAACACATCAAAAACAATTAAAGGAAGAGAAGCAAGGAGGTAATTCTTTCTCACCCCCTTACATAGCGACACTGGAATCGGCATAAGCAATACTGCAGGAGATATTGATTACACATGAGATGAGAAATAACTACTTCATGATGAGGACAACATCTTCACCCTCTACTACGGCTCTAGAAACATATTTGGCCAGAGTCCGTCACTGACTCCATCACCACCAGCCGTCTACATGAATGTTTCCAGTCTTCCTCGGACTATAATCTTCTATCACATTAGATCTCATGTTTGATTCACACACAGAAGTTTTAGGCTTTTATAAAAGCTTTTTTGTTTACACAAACACCGCAGATACAACAAAAACCCCGGAAGTTTACCACTTACTGCTGTCAAAAACAAACATGGCATCTAACATTGAGTTTGGCTCAATGCCCCGCAAACCCTCAAGTACTCGATAGTATGGGGCGGCCTAGTTACTACGATACTTACATGCCTAATAATGGTGTCTGGGTCTGCAATGTACGAATAACTATTAGGCCGGGCCAGAGGCAGCATCCTGTAAGTTACCTTTTAACGCCCCCATACACATTAGACTAAAGTTGCATGAAAGCACTGATTTCGGGGGTTTGGGTAACTATATAATGTATTTGGGGGCCTCCCGACAGATGATGTCAGGGCAGAGAAGGATCTGTCATCCTAAATTTCAGAGGCTAATCCGTTTGTTCTTCCTGTAGATAATCCTCCTCTAGAGGAGTCTGGAGGCGAATCTCTCATACAGACCACAGGAAAGCTGGAATACATGTGTGTATGGGGGAGTCGGGAGAGATAGCTGTCTGCCAAATGACCGTTCAGCCAACACTTATCTCATGTGTATGGGGCCGTTAGTATTACACTGACAGACAGTGATGATACATGGCACTACAGTAGTACAGTGCATCACCGGAGCCATCAGAGGCTTGTATGTTGTATGATCGCACAAATCAGAGGTGTTTTATTTTATTATTTTTCCCTAACTAAGGGGGTGATAAAGGGGGGTTGATTTACTATTTTTTTTATTTTGATCGCTGTGAACCAATAGGAAAAAAACTATTGTTGCTGGCTGCCGGCCGGCAGATCTTAGCGGGCGCACTACCCATGAGCCAGTCATTTTCTTACCGGAAGAAAATACTGGAGGCCGTGGGGGGAAGCAAAAGGGCCTAGAGAAACCGGGAGTTACCGGGGAGGGAAATTATTTCTCTCTCCTCTGATATGCGATCACATCAGAGGAGAGAGAAATTAAATGGGAAATCAGATTTTTTTTTTTTTTTTTTTGTGGTCGCCGTTATACTGTTAATAACGGTGATCGCAACATCGCAACACCGGGGTTGGTAAAAACCTACCCAAATCATTTTCTCTGGGGTCTCGGCTACCATAAGTAATGGCATCTGTTTGAACTTGTTATCAGTATAAAAGACACCTGTCCACAACCTCAAACAGTCACACTCCAAACTCCACTATGGTGAAGACCAGAGAACTACCGAAGGACACCAGAAACAAAATTGTGGCCCTGCACCAGACTGGGAAGACAATCTACAATAGGCAAGCAGCTTGTTGTGATAAAATCAACTGTGGGAGCAATAATAAGAAAATGAAAGACATACAAGACCACTCATAATCTCCCTCTATCTGGGGCTCCACGCAAGATCTCACCCCGTGGGGTCAAAATGATCACAAGAACGGTGAGCAAAAATCCCAGAACCACATGGGGGAACCTAGTGAATGACCTACATAGAGCTGGGACCACCGTAACAAAGGCTACCATCAGTAACACACTACGCCGCCAGGGACTCATATTCTGCAGTGCCAGATGTGTCCCTCTGCTTAAGCCAGTACATGTCCGGGCCCGTCTGAAGTTTGCTCGAGAGCATTTGGATTATCCAGAAGAGTATTGGAAGAATGTCATATGGTCTGATGAAACCAAAGTAGAACTGTTTGGTAGAAACAAAACTCATTGTGTTTGGAGGAGACAGAATGTTGAGCTGCATCCAAACCATACCTACTGTGAAGCATGGGGGTGGCAACATCATGCTTTGAGGCTGCTTCTCAGCAAAGGAACAAGGACAACTGACCGTGTACATGAAAGAATGAATGGGACTATGTATCATGAGATTTTGAGTGCAAACCTCCTTCCATCAGCAAGGGCATTGAAGATGAAACATGGATGGGTCTTCCTGCATGATAATAATCCCAAGCACACCGCCAGGTCAACGAAATAGTGGCTTCGTAAGAAGCATATGACAGCCCTGGAGTGGCCTAGCCAGTCTCCAGATCTCAACCTCATAGAAAACCTTAGGCGGGAGTTGAAAGTCCGTGTTGCACAGTGACAGGCCCAAAACATCACTGCTCTAGAGGAGATCTGCATGAAGGAATGGGCCAACATACCACCAGCAGTGTGTGCCAACCTTGTGAAGACTTACAGAAAACGTTTGACCTCTGTCATTGCCAAAGGATATATAACAAAATATTGAGATGATCTTTTGTGAATTATCAAATACTTATTTTCCACCATATTTTGCAAAATAAATCTTGCAAAATCAGACAAGGTGATTTTCTGGATTTGTTTTCTCATTTTGACTCTTAGGCTAAGTGCACATGTTCAGGAATGTTTGCAGAATATTCCTGAGCAAAACCGTACTTTTTTCGCAGCAAAAACGCGCATTTTTTTTTTTGCACAGATTTTGCATGTTTTTTGCGCGGATTTGACACGTTTTTACAGCGATTTTCCCCTGAACTTTCTAGGTCAATAATATAGCGGGAAAAACGCTAGAATTCCGCGAAATTAATGAACATATTGCTTCTTTTTCAGTGATGCGTTTTTTTCGCGGAAAGAAACGCACCATGTGCACAAAAATTGCGGAATTCATTCTAAATGATAGGATGCTTAATTCATGCGTTTTTGACGTGTTTTTTCCCGCAAAAAAAAATGCAAATAATCCTGAATGTGTGCACTTAGCCTCATAGTTGTGGTCCGATGCTGCTGCGGGGGACTCTGCCGACATTTTGTGAAAGGTCAGAGCCCCTGTAGTTCCATAGTTTCCTATGCGGTGGACTCTGGGAAAATGGCTGCCGGGGACAGTGTATACGCAAAATGGAGATCTCGGCACCAAGATCTCAGGAGATGAGATCTGAGACCTGCGCTGGTCAAGACCCGGAATCCAGACTATACCAGGCAAGAGCAGGGTCCCAGCTCTTATTACTTCTGTTACAAGAGATGGATGTGCCAATGATCTGTGAGGAGATTCCACTCAGTAGTATACGCCTGCAGTAAAGAGCAGGAGGCGGGAGTGAGCCGGGCCATTGCTTCCAGCACTGATGTCAGTACAGGTGTTGGTCCAGGATAGTACAATAGACAAGGTGAAAACTGGTTGAAGTGAAGGCGGCCCAGCGAGCCTTGATAGACTTTGTTAGGAGGTCTTATGGCCTAACGGGAAAAGGCGTAGTCCCCGCTATGACCTGTGTTCACAGAAGAGACAGTGTTGTCGACCATGTGTATCAGGAAAATCACCCTTGTCAGTAGGTAAAGTAACATTTGGTTAGAGGCTGCTATTACAGTGAGAGTGAGCCGGAGAATTCATTGTATATCTGATATTGTATATTGCACCTCATAGTCACCCTGTTTTGCATTATTCACTGTTGCCATAGTGATCATAATTCCCATTATCAGGGAAATAAATAATTATATTGGTTACTTCTGCCTTGTGTTTGTCTGTGTGATGTATCCGGTCACCTGCTTACAGGGGCATAATGGGGGCATTATACTGTGTGGGGGCATCATATATACTGCATAAGGGCATAATGGGGCATTACACTGTGTGGGGGGCATCATATATACTGCACAAGGGGCATATTGGGGGCATTACACTGTTGGGGCATCATATATACTGCACAAGGGCATAATGGGGAATTACTGTGTGGGGGGCATCATATATACTGCATAAGGGGCATAATGGGGGCATTACACTGTGTGGGGCATCATATATACTGCACAAGGGGAATTACACTGTGTGGGGGCATCATATATACTGTATAAGGGGCATAATGGGGCATTATACTGTGTGGGGGCAAGAAAGGGGCCCTGTACTATGAGAACACTCAGTTTCCTCCCTTCCTGTCTTCCATAGTTGGGTCGTATGTATCTATTACAGGAAACAGAACAGAAACGTAATGATTCTAATAAGTGGCAGCAAAAACATCAAGAGTCTCCGTGCTGAAGGGGTTAATGTCCCCGCGCTCAGTAATGGGGAATCTCCAGCACCTACCTCCACCTGCAGAGCCGCACTCCACATAGAGAATAATGGAGCCTCCAGCACTGACCTCCACCCGCAGAGCCGCACTCCACATAGAGAATAATGGAGCCTCCAGCACGACCTCCACCGCAGAGCCGCACTCACATAGAGAATATGGAGCCTCCAGCACGACTCCACCGCAGAGCCGCACTCCACATAGAGAATAATGGAGCCTCCAGCACCGACCTCCACCCGCAGAGCCACACTCTACATAGAGAATAATGGAGCATCCAGCACCTACCTCCACCTGCAGAACCACACTCCACATAGAGAATAATGGAGCCTCCAGCACCTACCTCCACCCGCAGAGCCACACTCCACATAGAGAATAATGGAGCCTCCAGCACCGACCTCCACCCGCAGAGCCACACTCCACATAGAGAATAATGGAGCCTCCAGCACCGACCTCCACCCGCAGAGCCGCACTCCACATAGAGAATAATGGAGCCTCCAGCACCTACCTCCACCCGCAGAGCCGCACTCCACATAGAGAATAATGGAGCCTCCAGCACCGACCTCCACCCGCAGAGCCGCACTCCACATAGAGAATAATGGAGTCTCCAGCACCTACCTCCACCCGCAGAGCCGCACTCCACATAGAGAATAATGAAGCATCCAGCACCTACCTCCACCGCAGAGCCACACTCCACATAGATAATAATGGAGTCTCCAGCACCTACCTCCACCGCAGAGCCGCACTCCACATAGAGAATAATGGAGTCTCCAGCACCTACCTCCACCCGCAGAGCCGCACTCCACATAGAGAATAATGAAGCATCCAGCACCTACCTCCACCTGCAGAACCACACTCCACATAGAGAATAATGGAGTCTCCAGCACCTACCTCCACCCGCAGAGCCGCACTCCACATAGAGAATAATGAAGCATCCAGCACCTACCTCCACCTGCAGAGCCACACTCCACATAGATAATAATGGAGTCTCCAGCACCTACCTCCACCCGCAGAGCCGCACTCCACATAGAGAATAATGGAGTCTCCAGCACCTACCTCCACCCGCAGAGCCGCACTCCACATAGAGAATAATGAAGCATCCAGCACCTACCTCCACCTGCAGAACCACACTCCACATAGAGAATAATGGAGCCTCCAGCACCTACCTCCACCTGCAGAGCCGCACTCCACATAGAGAATAATGGAGTCTCCAGCACCTACCTCCACCTGCAGAGCCGCACTCCACATAGAGAATAATGAAGCATCCAGCACCTACCTCCACCTGCAGAACCACACTCCACATAGAGAATAATGGAGCCTCCAGCACCTACCTCCACCCGCAGAGCCGCACTCCACATAGAGAATAATGGAGCTCAGCACAGACCTCACCCACAGGCCGCACTCCACATAGAGAATAATGGAGCCTCCAGCACCTACCTCCACCTGCAGAGCCGCACTCCACATAGAGAATAATGGAGTCTCCAGCACCTACCTCCACCGCAGAGCCGCACTCCACATAGAGAATAATGAAGCATCCAGCACCTACCTCCACCTACAGAACCACACTCCACATAGAGAATAATGGAGCCTCCAGCACCTACCTCCACCCGCAGAGCCGCACTCCACATAGAGAATAATGGAGCCTCCAGCACAGACCTCCACCCGCAGAGCCGCACTCCACATAGAGAATAATGGAGCCTCCAGCACCGACCTCCACCCGCAGAGCCGCACTCCACATAGAGAATAATGAAGCATCCAGCACCTACCTCCACCTGCAGAACCCACTCCACATAGAGAATAATGGAGCCTCCAGCACCTACCTCCACCCGCAGAGCCGCACTCCACATAGAGAATAATGGAGCCTCCAGCACAGACCTCCACCCACAGAGCCGCACTCCACATAGAGAATAATGGAGCCTCCAGCACCTACCTCCACCCGCAGAGCCGCACTCCACATAGAGAATAATGGAGTCTCCAGCACCTACCTCCACCCGCAGAGCCGCACTCCACATAGAGAATAATGAAGCATCCAGCACCTACCTCCACCTGCAGAACCACACTCCACATAGAGAATAATGGAGCCTCCAGCACCTACCTCCACCCGCAGAGCCGCACTCCACATAGAGAATAATGGAGTCCCTCCCCACCGCACTCTAGGAATCCCCACCCGACCAACCGCCGCCACACCACATAGAGAATAATGGAGCCTCCAGCACCGACCTCCACCCGCAGAGCCACACTCCACATAGAGAATAATGGAGCCTCAGCACCGACCTCCACCCGCAGAGCCGCACTCCACATAGAGAATAATGGAGCCTCCAGCACCTACCTCCACCTGCAGAGCCGCACTCCACATAGAGAATAATGGAGCCTCCAGCACCGACCTCCACCCGCAGAGCCGCACTCCACATAGAGAATAATGGAGCCTCCAGCACCTGACCTCCACCCGCAGAGCCGCACTCCACATAGAGAATAATGGAGCCTCCAGCACCGACCTCCACCCGCGCACAAAAGAAGCCTCACACTCCCACTCAGAGAATAAATGGAGTCCTCCAGCACCGACCTCCACCCGCAGAGCCGCACTCCACATAGAGAATAATGGAGCCTCCAGCACCGACCTCCACCCGCAGAGCCGCACTCCACATAGAGAATAATGGAGACTCCAGCACCGACCTCCACCCGCAGAGCCGCACTCACACATAGAGAATAATGGAGCCTCCAGCACCGACCTCCACCCGCAGAGCCCACTCCACATAGAGAATAATGGAGCCTCCAGCACCGACCTCCACCCGCAGAGCGCACATCCACATAGAGAATAATGGAGCCTCCAGCACCACTCACCCGAGCCCTCCAATAAGAGCCTCCAGCACGACTCACGCAGACCGCACTCCACATAGAGAATAATGGAGCCTCCAGCACGACCTCCACCCGCAGAGCCGCACTCACATAGAGAATAATGGAGCCTCCAGCACCGACCTCCACCCGCAGAGCCGCACTCCACATAGAGAATAATGGAGCCTCCAGCACCGACCTCCACCCGCAGAGCCGCACTCCACATAGAGAATAATGGAGCTCCAGCACCGACCTCCACCCGCAGAGCCGCACTCACATAGAGAATAATGGAGCCTCCAGCACCGACCTCCACCCGCAGAGCCGCACTCACATAGAGAATAATGGAGCCTCCAGCACCGACCTCCACCCGCAGAGCCACACTCCACATAGAGAATAATGGAGCCTCCAGCACCGACCTCCACCCGCAGAGCCGCACTCCACATAGAGAATAATGGAGCCTCCAGCACCGACCTCCACCCGCAGAGCCCACTCCACATAGAGAATAATGGAGCCTCCAGCACCGACCTCCACCCGCAGAGCCGCACTCCACATAGAGAATAATGGAGCCTCCAGCACCTACCTCCACCCGCAGAGCCGCACTCCACATAGAGAATAATGGAGCCTCCAGCACCGACCTCCACCCGCAGAGCCGCACTCCACATAGAGAATAATGGAGCCTCCAGCACCGACCTCCACCCGCAGAGCCGCACTCACATAGAGAATAATGGAGCCTCCAGCACCTACCTCCACCCGCAGAGCCACACTCCACATAGAGAATAATGGAGCCTCCAGCACCGACCTCCACCCGCAGAGCCGCACTCCACATAGAGAATAATGGAGCCTCCAGCACTGACCTCCACCCGCAGAGCCGCACTCCACATAGAGAATAATGGAGCCTCCAGCACCTACCTCCACCCGCAGAGCCGCACTCCACATAGAGAATAATGGAGCCTCCAGCACTGACCTCCACCCGCAGAGCCGCACTCCACATAGAGAATAATGGAGCCTCCAGCACCTACCTCCACCTGCAGAGCCGCACTCCACATAGAGAATAATGGAGCCTCCACCACCTACCTCCACCCGCAGAGCCGCACTCCACATAGAGAATAATGGAGCCTCCAGCACCGACCTCCACCCGCAGAGCCGCACTCCACATAGAGAATAATGGAGCCTCCAGCACCGACCTCCACCTGCAGAGCCGCACTCCACACAGAGAATAATGGAGCCTCCAGCACCGACCTCCACCCGCAGAGCCACACTCCACATAAAGAATAATGGAGCCTCCAGCACCGACCTCCACCCGCAGAGCCACACTCCACATAGGGAATAATGGAGCCTCCAGCACCTACCTCCACCCGCAGAGCCGCACTCCACATAGAGAATAATGGAGCCTCCAGCACCTACCTCCACCCGCAGAGCCACACTCCACATAAAGAATAATGGAGCCTCCAGCACCGACCTCCACCCGCAGAGCCGCACTCCACATAGAGAATAATGGAGTCTCCAGCACCTACCTCCACCTGCAGAGCCGCACTCCACATATATGGCTGCTCTGTGCACACAGGACCTGTGATGAGGTCACAGGAGGGGAGGAGTCAGGGTCACATGATATCCGGAGTGCAGACGCTACATGGAGGCTTCTCCTCAGTCAGTGACATTCCCGCCATTATTCCCCTCACTACTGGCACAATTCCCCCGCGCCGCCATTTCTCCACAGTGTTATGTGTGGAATGTAACGTGTGATTTCTCTGGAGACCAATAGACCCCACACATGAGGGGATTATCACCAGTGACCGGACGGCTCCTATATGGCGGCATCTGATTGTGCTATCGACTCCATACCAGGAGCTAAAATGCCGAAATCTCGTTTATTTAACCCCTTCCAGAGTGCGGCTAAGGCTCTTATATGACCATCCACCTCTCCAGTCGCTGTGGGTTTTTTTTGTTAATGATGGAGGGCTGCGTCTGTGCTTGGACTTTAGTGCGATTAATAAAATCACGGTGCACAATCCCGATCCTTCACCCCTTATACCTGACCTGTGTAACCGATTATCTGGAGATAAATGATTTTACAAACTCACCGTGAGAGGGGCATATAACCTTATACATATACGCCATGGTGACGAATGGAAGACCGCATTCAATACACCTGAGGGTCATATTGAAAAATTGATAATGCCATTCGGATTAACCAATGCTCCGGCAGTCTTTGAAAATTTCATAAATTATATGTTTTTCTCACTGGTGAGTAGATTTGTGGTAGTTTTCCTGGATGATATATTGAGTTACGTACTCTGGAGGAGCATCGTGAGCATGTCAGACAGCTGGGGTGGGAAAAACATTACCTAGCAATCCCTCTTTGACATTTCGAAGAGCTCCATCAAAAAATGTCCTAGCACCAAGATAAAAAGAAGATGGAAGATTCACATGTCTTCCGAATAACATCATTACATGCAATCTGAAAAATTGTCTATGTTGTCACGCAATCTGAATTCACCTTTAATTCTACAGGTGAAATTTTCCCGATCAAAAGTCCCATGCCATGTTACACCAGTTACTGTATGGGGCCAACCCCCCTACCATTTTTGGTGCTGGTGTGCAGAGACAGGGCTGCTTTCCATGCGGGTCATGTCTAGCTTGCCGTAACATTTGCCGTACCACCGTTTTTGGGGGGACGGATGGGGTTGGGGACCACCGGATTAGACACTACATATCCTGCAGCACTTGCTATGTCATCTATTTGGCCACGTGCCCATGTGGCATGAAATATGTGGGTCTCACATCTCGGGAGTTTCACACAAGGGTTAGAGAGCACATCAGGGACATAACTGCCGCCAGGGAAATTGAGGACTTAAGTACCCTGAAGACAGTTCTTCGACATTTCAGACTGCGGCATGGCTGCAATCCTTCTGGCCTCAAATTCATTGGCATTGACCGGTGCGATGCGGTACCAGAGGTGGTGACCTCAAACGCATCCTGGCGCAGCTGGAATGTCGGTGGATCGTAACTTTAGACACCATGGCCCCTAAAGGACTTAATGAAAAAAACTCCTTTGCGTGCTTCCTGTAGGGCCATCTGGATACTTCGTTTTCCTTTGATTTTATTATGTGTGCTGTTTTTAATTTTATTGTTTGTTTTTTTATATCATTATTTACAGTTGAATTATCTGCGTGATTCATTATTGTACCCATTTGTTCATGATGGAGGATCCCTATGGAGAATATACATGAGGTACATCTCCTCTGGCAATTCTTTATATGTCCGGATTTGACTGGAATTGGAGTGAGATACCAATAACCAAGACGCTGCCCTATGAAGCACCTACGTGATTTGAAATAGTATTTGTCTTGGAATTTATGTGTTATGGTATTTGTTGCTTTCTGTTAAATTTTAACTATTGTATGGAATTAACCACCGCACTAATATTGTACATATTTATATCATCTCTTTTTGATGATTATTTTACTGAATACAGGTATCTCTTTACCATACTTACCAGTCTTTTTGGGACTACGGTCTATCCGTTATTAGAAGTGGGAATAACTTTCCCTTAAGTTTGCCCCTACCAAAGATGGCGCACACAGGTGCGCATGCGCATCACGGTTGGTGTGATACTACTCACAAAAGACCTCCATAAGATGGCGGCGGGGTCTGTGACGTCACAGGAAGTGTTTTCCTTGACCCACGCCGCCATTGGAAGGTCGGATGTGATACAACTATCGCTTCAACGTCTGTGACCGCATGCGCCACATCTGTGGAGCGCTACCTCATTAACTAATCCACCTGAACAGTAGGGTATATAACCATATGTAGCATGCATGGCCACATTGCCCCCCGAGGAAGCCTGACAAGCGAAACGTGCGTCGGGGCACGCACCTGGCAGTACTTCTGATCCCACATGGGTAAGCTGACCGCTGACCGCAATTAACTCCGCACACCCCATGGTTGCCATGGGTGACACTGTCCGTGCCGAGTGGCAACTTTAGCCCCGTATTCTTAGCTTTAACTTCTGTTCACTATATGGTTAGACCCTGACAACTAGGCTTTTTGTACTGACATTAGAACTATATAGTCAGCCTATTATATCATACTTTTATGGCTGGGGTATACCATAATAGATAGGCTCTTGTCACTGACATTAAAGCTTCATGGCAGATATACGGCGCTCTTGCATATTGCGGGTATTTTGCAGGTGCTTTTTTTCTTGTTTTTCTCATCCATTCACCATTATATATATATATACTGTTTGACTTGTTTTTTGTATAACTAGAAATGTAATAAAGATTTGTACTTTTTTATATTATTGTATCATTGTCTCATGTTGAGCTGGATGCTCGGTATTTTCTCTCAAATATTTATATACGTGATTATATGCTAATGTCAGAATTTATATGTGGGAAGGATGACCCAAACCCTCCACAAAAGGCTAAACTCACATCTTCCTATATTCAAAAGGGTTTTCTCAAACAAGGGCTTTCACGCCACTGCTCCACCAAACACAATAAAGATTTCACACAACTGAAAATATTCCCAATAGAGGAGAGTCCTCCACAGGTTCAGAATCGCATTGAACAACTAAATCGGAAAGAAATCTTCTGGATTTATAAAGTAAACTCCCTTACTCCACATGGACTCAGCGAAATTACAGATGTATTTTTGTGATGACCTTTTTGACTTCATAAATTGTATTATTTATTATAACATTATATTGTCATACTCATACATTTTACAGCCAGGGGCGCACCTATCATGAGGCAACTTGAGTCGGTTGCCTCAGGCGGCGCCACCTGCTGATAAAAAGGGGGTGGCATCTGCGGGGGCCATTCAGATGCTGGCTTGTGCCTGCATTTGGCCGTTCTCTCCCTCTTCGCCAGGGCTGTGGAGTTGGAGTTAGTTTTGGTTGGAGTTGGAGTCGGTAGAAATGTACCGACTCCGACTCAAGCTTTAAAGAAAATGTATTCATATTTCATAATTGAACTTTCATATGAATTTTATAAATGTTACTCAAATATATATGTTCTATCAAACTATGAACAACAGTGATAAGTAGTTCTGCTGGAGATAGACATTTCTTCTTGTGTGTCACTGTTCTCCACAGCCCTTATCTAATCTTATACTTGGTTAACCTCATGCTGCCCCAACCCCCTTAAGGCTGGGTCTCACATAACGATACACCAGCGATCCCGACAACGATATGCACTTGTCAGGATCGCTGGTGTATCGCTACATGATCGCTGCTGAGCTGCCAAACAGGCAGCTCAGGCAGCGATCTGGGACAGCGACACTGCGGGTAACATCGCTTAGTTACCCGCAGTGTACGTTGGATACCAGCGCCCTGATGCAGGGAGCTGGTATCCAAGGTACACAGCGGGTTTCCAAGCGCTGCGCGGCGCCTGGCAACCCGCTGTGTACCTTGGTTACCAGCGGATCGCTGGTCTCCCGCCTGTCACACGCAGCGATGCGTGCCTGTCAGCGATCAAAAAAATGTCCTGACATTTCAGCGACGATCAGCGATACCCGGTAGGGGGGCTGATCGTCGCTGAATGTCACACACAGCGATATCGCTGGGGAGATCGCTGCTGCATCACAAAACTAGTGACTCAGCAGCGATCTCGGTAGCGATATCGCTATGTGAGACGGGCCCTTTACTTACAATGTATGAAACTGAAAGTGAAAATGTGTTGCAAATTCTTAGTAGTAAAGCTCCTCCTCTAGACTAGATGTTTACTAGGTGTGCGTCTTCCAAGCATCTCACAGCTGCTACTCAGAAGAGGAAGACTGTAAGAAGTATTATCCTTTCAACAAACTTTGCATCAGTTAACTGTGAGTACATGAGGAATAACAGTATTACTGACCACTATATCAGTTGTACGACCTGGCAATAATTTTGTACAATTGTTTTTAGGAAAAACAATTGTCATTTGGATTGTGAATGCAGAATTAAAAACCTGAGAATGTCAAAGAAGCATCACATTAAATCAGCTGTATTTGAACATTTCACCATCACTCAAGATAGAAAACACTATGTCTGTCAGTGTATGACAAATGATCCAGACGATAACAAACGCTGTGAAGCCAAGATCAGTGCATATTCAGGCAAAGATAAAAATGCTCCTACCAGAGCTTCTAATCTAAAGGGACATTTACAGCGCTTTCATCCAGAAGTACTGAAAGCAGTGGATGAGAAAGACTGCATCCAAACCAATGAACCAGTGCCCAGCTCTTCCAGCCAAACAAAGGAGCAGAGAACTTTGCAGCCATCAGTTGCAAGATATATTGTCAGTGACAAAGTTACTGTGACAATGACAATAGATACATTTAAAAAACATCATAGAGCTTGTTGTAAAGGATAGTGTGCCTATTTCATTATTTTCACGACCAGCTTTTATGTGTCTGAATGGGGAAATGGCCCGCAAGCTTGGTGTTTCTCTGAAGAGAGAGAGTATTAGAAAATTAGTAATCGAAGAAGCTTTTAAACAAAAGGAAGAACTTAAAAAAACTCTCAAGGGACGCTTTCTGTTTCTTAAAGGGAATTTGTCACCCCAGAATAGCCATATCAGATAAAGATATGGCTGAATAGTGCGTCCCATAACTAAGCTAACGGTGGGTATCATATATCATGATACCCCGTTCTCATATCAAAATACCTTTGTAAAGTTGGTGATTGTAGGTGTCAATCACTGCAGTCAGGTCTGGAGGGCAGCGGTTTTCATGCCCTCCCCCGCCCCCGCTCCTCGTCATCTGTTGAGTTACGCCGTCTGTGAATACCACAGACGGCGTTAGGTTCCCGCAATTGCGCAATTCAAAATCCGTCCCGGCGCATGCGCAGTATGCTATGCCCAACAGTGGGCAAAGCATAAAATGAGTACAGCGCATGCGCTAGTCTTTCCTTGCCCCGGAAGTCGTCCAAGGCAAGCAGTCATTTCCGGGGCAAGGAAAGACTAGCGCATGCGCTGTACTCATTTAATGCTTTGCCCACTGTTGGGCAAAGCATACTGCGCATGCGCCGGGCCGGATTTTGAATTGCGCAATTGCGGGAAGCTAACGCCGTCTGTGGTATTAACAGATGGCGTAACGCAACAGATGACGAGGAGCGGGGGTGGGGGAGGACATGAAAACCGCTGCCCTCCGGACCTGACTGCAGTGATTGACACCTACAATCACCAACTTTACAAAGGTATTTTGATATGAAAACGGGGGTATCATGATATATAATACCCACCGTTAGCTTAGTTATGGGACGCACTATTCAGCCATATCTTTATCTGACATGGCTATTTTGGGGTGACAGATTCCCTTTAAAATGGATGCCTGCACACGTCACAGAGTGAACTATTTTGCCATCAATGTCCGATTTGTTTGTGACAAAAATGAAATAGTTACCAAGACATTGGCAGTAAAAGACACCAAAGCTCATCACACCAGTGAGTTTCTCCAGGTCTTGGTGGAAAAGGTTCTGCAAGACTATGAACTTAAAAAAGAGCAAGTTCTTTCTGTCGTAACTGACAATGCTTCAAATATGATAAGTACTATTAAGCTAATGAATGAGTGTAATGATGGTGACCAGCAGCTAGAAGAACATTCTGGGTCCACAGACACAGAAATGTTTGAAATAGAGGAACACAGTATTGTAACTGAGGAGCAAACTGAAGTTTCTTCAGATGAACAGCAACATGATAGTTTAGATCAGCGGTTCTCAACCTGTGGGTCGCGACCCCCGCGGGGGTCGAACGACCAAAACACAGGGGTCGCTTAAAGGAGCCGGCGGCTGCAGCACTGTAGTGACAGCTGCAGCCGCTGGCTTCATTACACATCGATACTTACCCTCCTCGCTCCGTCGCTGCAGGTCCCTGACCCTCCCGGTCGGCCGCGGCAGCTTCCTCCTGGCAGTGCGGTGACGTAGTACCGCTCATTAAGGTAATGAATATGGACGTGACGCTACTCCCATAGGCGTGGCGTCCATATTCATGCCCTTAATGAGCGGTATTACGTCACCGCTGCGCACAGGAGGAAGCTGACGCGGCCGACAGGGACGCAAGGACCTGCAGCGACGGAGCGAGGAGGGTAAGTATGATGGGGGGGAGGGGATGGGGGAGCAGAGCCATGTATACAGGATGGGAGGGGGGAGCGGAGCCATATATACAGGATGGGAGGATGAGAGCGGAGCCATATATATAGGATGGGAGGGTGGGAGCGGAGCCATGTATACAGGATGGGAGGGGGGAGCGGAGCCATATATACAGGATGGGAGGATGAGAGCGGAGCCATATATATAGGATGGGAGGATGGGAGCGGAGCCATGCATACAGGATGGGAGGATGGGAGGGGAGCGGAGCAATGTATATAGGATGGGAGGGTGGGAGCGGAGCCATGTATACAGGGTGGGAGCGGAGCCATATATACAGGATGGGAGGGGGGGAGCGGAGCCATGTATACAGGATGGGAGGGGGGAGCGGAGCCATATATACAGGATGGGAGGATGAGAGCGGAGCCATGTATATAGGATGGGAGGGTGGGAGCGGAGCCATGTATACAGGATGGGAGGGGGGAGCAGAGCCATAAATACAGGATGAGAGCGGAGCCATGTATATAGGATGGGAGGGTGGGAGCGGAGCCATGTATACAGGATGGGAGCGGAGCCATATATACAAGATGGGAGGGGGGAGAGGAGCCATATATACAGGATGGGGGGATGAGAGCGGAGCCATGTATATAGGATGGGAGGGTGGGAGCGGAGCCATATATACAGGATGGGAGGATGGGAGCGGAGCCATGTATATAGGATGGGAGGGTGGGAGCGGAGCCATGTATATAGCATGGGGGGTGGGAGCGGAGCCATGTATACAGGATGGGAGGGGGAGTGGAGCCATATATACAGGATGGGAAGATGGGAGCGGAGCCATGTATACAGGATGGGAGGGGGGAGAGGAGCCATATATACAGGATGGGAGGATGAGAGCGGAGCCATGTATATAGGATGGGAGGGTGGGAGCGGAGCCATATATACAGGATGGAAGGGGGGAGCGGAGCCATATATACAGGATGGGAGGATGGGAGCGGAGCCATGTATATAGGATGGGAGGGTGGGAACGGAGCCATGTATATAGGATGGGAGGGTGGGAGCGGAGCCATGTATATAGGATGGGAGGGTGGGAGCGGAGCCATATATACAGGATGGGAGGATGGGAGCGGAGCCATGTATATAGG
Source organism: Oophaga sylvatica (assembly GCA_033576555.1). Classification (NCBI taxonomy): domain Eukaryota; kingdom Metazoa; phylum Chordata; class Amphibia; order Anura; family Dendrobatidae; genus Oophaga; species Oophaga sylvatica. The sequence goes on from JARQOD010000013.1 coordinate 74,638, forward strand.
ATGGGAGGGTGGGAGCGGAGCCATATATACAGGATGGGAGGGTGGGAGCAGAGCCGTGTATATAGGATGGGAGGATGGGAGCGGAGCCATGTATACAGGATGGAAGGGGGAGCGGAGCCATATATACAGGATGGGAGGATGGGAGCAGAGCCATGTATACAGGATGGGAGGGGAGCGGAGCCATATATACAGGATGGGAGCGGAGCCATATATACAGCATATTTCCGATGGCTTCAGCCCAGTGGCGTAGCAGGGGCGTAGCGTGGGCGGGCGGGGGGCGGTCCGCCCCAGGCAGCACGTGTGTGGGGTGGTCCGCCCCAGGCAGCACGTGTGTGGGGCGGCGTGGCAGCAGCAGAAATTCCTCCTCCCACGGAGTCACAATGCAGCGGCCCGGGACCCTCCGGAGCTGAGCGGCGGGTCGGTGGGTCCACTGTGCGGGGAGAGGGGGGACCCGGCCTGAGCAGGCGGCGCAATACTTACCTCTCCCCGTGCCTCTGTTGCTCAGGGCTCCAGGGGGCGCCTGCAGGGCACCCTCGCTTCCTGTCACAACAGCGCCGCTGGATGATGTCATCATTCAGCGGCCGGCTGTGGCAGAGAGCGCGGGCGCCGGACAGGTGAGATGTGAGGTGTATGTGTCTGTGTGTATCAGTGTGTGTGTGTGTGTGTGTGTGTGTGTGTCTGCCTGCATGTGTGTATGTGAGAGAGTGCTGCGGTGCTGTCTGTGTGTGGTGCTGTATGTGTGATGGTGATGGGAGAGGCAGTGATGGTGGTGAGGAGGCAACGATGATGATGGGGAGCCAATGATGATGGGCAGGCAAAGATGATGATGATGGGGAGGCGATGATGATAGGCAGGCAATGATGATGATGGGGAGGCGATGATGATAGGGAGCCAATGATGATGAGCAGGCAATGATCATGATGATGGGGAGCCAATGATGATGGGAAGGCAATGATGATGATGGGGAGCCAATGATGATGTGCAGGCAATGATGATGATGGGGAGGCGATGATGATGGGGAGCCAATGATGATGGGCAGGCAATGATGATGATGGGGAGCCAATGATGATGGGCAGACAATGATGATGATGATGGGGAGGCAATGATGATGGGGAGGCGATGATGATGATGGGGAGGCAATGATGATGATAATGGGGAGTCTTTCCACAGTGCCCTTTCCTGAGCCGTAACAGTGCAGAACGCAGCACAGTGCAGAGGAGAGCTCCATATTTTGTATGGAGCATTATATGGGGACCAGTATTCTTTATGGAGCATTATATTTGGCCCATAATACTGTATGGAGGACTATGTGGTGCCCATAATATTGTATGGAGGACTGTAATTATTTTTTGGTTTGGGGGTCACCGCAACATGAGGAACTGTATTGCGGGGTCACGGCATTAGAAAGGTTGAGAACCACTGGTTTAGATGATCTTGTTGAAACTGTGTCAATACGTTCTTTCATTCATCACATGTGCTGTGTTGTGCATACGCTACAGCTGGCTATAAGAGACAGTCTGCAAGAAGGACATGCTGCTGCACTGATTGGCAAGGTGAGAAAATTGGCTACTGTTGCCAGAACCCCTAAAGTTGACTCAATTTTGAAGAGACGTGCTGGAAAAGGGGCAATTATTGATCAAGCCACACGATGGGGCAGTACTTACTTAACCCCTCTCTGACATCAGACGTACTATCCCATCCATAAAACCCGTGACAATCTGACCACGGACGGGATAGTACGTCATAGCGATCAGCTGCCAGCTGGTTATCACAGCTGACACCCGGGACTGTGTGCCAGGAGCGGTCACGGATCGCTCCCGGCATATTAACCCCTTGCACACCGCGATCAAACATGATCGCGGTGTACTGGGGGCACAGGGGAGCATCGCGCAGGGAGCCCTCTCCTGAGACCCTCAGAACAGCGCGATGTGATCGCGCTATTCTGAGGGCTTCCTCCCTCCCAGGACCCGGATCCAAGATGGCGCCGGGGTCCTGGAGGGAGGCGGCTTCCTCAGTGCCTGCCGAGAGCAGGCACTGAGAAGCCTGCAGCGCTGCCTGTGAGATCGCTGGTCTCACAGAGTGCTGTGCACACTGTGAGACCAGCGATCTGACATTTTACAGTGATGTCCCACCCTGGGACAATGTAAAAAAGTAAAAAAAAAAAAAAATAAACGTGTAAAAAAAAAATTCCAAAATAAATAAATTAAAAAAAAAAAATATTCCCCAATAAATTCATTTCTTCCTGTAAATAAAAAAAATAAAACAATAAAAGTACACATATTTGGTATCGCTGCGTCTGTAACGACCCCCCCTATAAAATTGTCCCACTAGTTAACCCCTTTTGTGAACCCCTTAAAAAAAAAAAATAAAACAAAGCAAAAAATCAGCACTTTATCATCATACCGCTGAACAAAAAGTGGAATAACACGCAATCAAAAAGACCGATATAAATAACCATGGCACCGCTGAAAACGTCATCTTGTCCCGCAAAAAACGAGCTGTCACACAGCATCATGAGCGAAAAAATAAAAAAGTTATAGCTCGCAGAATAAAGCGATGCAAAAATAATTATTTTTTATATAAAATTGTTTTTATTCTATAAAAGCGCCAAAACATAAAAAAATGATATAAATGAGTTATCGCCGTAATCGTACTGACCCAAAGAATAAAACTGCTTTACCAATTTTACCACACGTGGAATGGTATAAACGCCTCCCCCAAAAGAAATTCATGAATTGCTGATTTTTGTTCATTCTAATCTCCCAAAAATCTAAATAAAAAGCGATCAAAAAATGTCACATGCTCAAAAATGGTACCAATAAAAACGTCAACTCGTACCGCAAAAAATAAGACCTCACATGACTCTGTGGGCCACAATATGCAAAAATTATAGTTCTCAAAATGTGGTGATGCAAAAACTATTTTTTGCAATAAAAAGCGTCTTTTAGCGTGACAGCTGCCAATCATAAAAACCCGCTATAAATAGTAAATCAAACCCCCTTTATCACCCCCTTAGTTAGGGAAAAATAATAAAATTACCAAAATGTATTTATTTCCATTTTCCCATTAGGGTTATGGTTAAGGTTAGGGTTGCGGCTAAAGTTAGGGTTAGGGTTGGCGCTAAAGTTAGTATTAGGGTTATGGTTGGGATTAGGGATAGGGGTGTGTTAGGTTTGTGGTTAGGGTTGGGACTAGGGTTAGGGGTGTGTTGGGGTTAGGGTTGGAGTTAGAATTGGGGGGTTTCCGCTGTTTAGGCACATCAGGGGCTCTCCAAATGTGACATGACGTCTGATCTCAATTCCAGCCAATTCTGCGTTGAAAAAGTCAAACGGTGCTCCTTCCCTTCTGACCTCTGCCATGCGCCCAAACAGTAGTTTACTCCCACATGGGGTATCAGCATACTCTGGATCCTAAGAGTTATTGTGCAATTTGTCCTATTTCTTCTGTTACCCTTGGGAAAATAAAAAACTGGGGGCAAAAATATCATTTTTAAAAAAAAAAAATGATTTTTTTGTTTTTACGGCTGTACGTTATAAACTTCTGTGAAGCACTTGGGGCTTCATAGCGCTCACCACACATCTAGATAAGTTCCTTGTGGGGTCTATTTTCCAAAATGGGGTCACTTGTGGGGGGTTTCCACTGTTTAGGCACATAAGGGGCTCTCCAAATGCGACATGACGCCCCAGACCATTCCATCAAAGTCTACAATCCAAAACGTCACTACTTCCCTTCCGAGCCCCAACGTGTACCCATACAGTAGTTTTCTCCCACATATTGGGTATCCGCGTACTCAGGACAAATTGGACGACACATTTTTGTGTCCAATTTCTCCTCTTACCCTTGTGAAAATAAAATATTGGGGGCGAAAAAAATAATTTTTGTAAAAAAAAAAATATTTTTTATTTTTACGGCTGTTCGTTATAAACTTCTGTGAAGCACTTAAGGGGTTCAAAGTGCTCACCACACATCTAGATAAGTTCCTTGTGGGGTCTATTTTCCAAAATGGGGTCACTTGTGGGGGGTTTCCACTGTTTAGGCAGATCAGGAGCTCTCCAAACACGACATGGCATTCAGCCAATTTTACGTTAAAAAAGTCAAACGGCACTCCTTCCCTTCCAAACTCTGCCATGCACCCAAACAGTGGTTTACCCCCACATATGGGGTATCAGCGGACTCAGGACAAATTGCACAATAACTTTTGGAGTCTTGTTACCCTTGGGAAAATAAAAATTGGAGTGAAAAGATCATTTTTGTGGAAAAAATATGATTTTTTAATTTTACGGCTCTACGTTATAAACTTGTGTGAAGCACTTGGGGGTTCAAATTGCTCACCAAAGATCTAGATAAGTTCCTTAGGGGGTCTAATTTCCCAAATGGGGTCACTTGTGGGGGGTTTCCACTGTTTAGGCACATCAGGGGCTCTCCAAATGCAACATGGCGTCCAATCTCAATTCCAGCCAATTTTGGTTGGAAAAAGTCAAATGGTGCTCCTTCCATTCCGAGCTCTGCCGTGCGCCCAAACAGTGGTTCCCCCCCACATATTGGGTATCAGCGTACTCAGGACAAATTGGACAACAACTTTTGTGGTCCAATTTCTCCTGTTACCCTTGGGAAAATAAAAAATTAGTGACTAAAAATAATTTTTGTGGGAAAAAAATATGATTTTTTATTTTCATGCCCGGGCATTATAAACTTGTGTGAAATACTTGGGGGTTCAAAGTGCTCACCAAAGCTATAGATAAGTTCCTTAGGGGGTCTAGTTTCCAAAATGTGGTCACTTGTGGGGGGTTTCTACTGTTTAGGCTCATCTGGGGCACTGCAAACGGAACATGACCCCCATCAACGTCTGCATTCCAAAACGTTACTACTTCCTTTCCAAGCCCTGCCGTGCGCCCAAACAGTTCCCCCCCCCCCACATATTGGGTATCAGCGTACTCAGGACAAATTGGCCAACAACTTTTGCGGTCCAATTTCCTTGGGAAAAATCAAAAATTTGGGACTAAAAAATCATTTTTGTGGAAAATTGTTTCTTTTTTTTTTCACACCCAGGCATTATAAACTTTTGTGAAACACTTGGGGATTCAAAGTGCTCACAACAGATCTAAATAAGTTCCTTAGGGGGTCTAGTTTCCAAAATCGTGTCACTTGTGGGGGGTTTCCACTGTTTAGGCGCATCAGGGGCTCTCCAAACGCGACATGGCGTCCGATCTCAATTTCAGCCAATTTTAGTTTGAAAAAGTCAAACGGCGCTCCTTCCCTTATGAGCTCTGCTGTGCACACAGACAGTGGTTTTCCCCCACTTATGGGGTATTGGCGTACTCAGGAGAAATTGCACAACAACTTTATCTGTCCATTTTCTTCTTTTACCCTTGTGAAAATAAAAAAAAAGTTTGTAAAAGATCATTTTTGTGGCTAAAAAGTTAAATATTAATTTTTTCCTTCCACGTTGCTTCAGCTCCTGTGAAGCACCTGAAGGGTTAATAAACTTTTTGAATGTGGTTTTGAGTACCTTGAGGGGTGCAGTTTTTAGATTAGTGTCACTTTTGGGTATTTTCTGCTATATAGACCCCTCAAAGTGACTTCAAATATGAGGTGGTCCCTAAAAAAATGGCTTTGTAAATTTTGTTGTAAAAATGAGAAATCGCTGGTCAACTTTTAACCCTTATAATTTCCTAAGAAAAAAAAATTTTGATTCCAAAATTGTGCTGATGTAAAGTAGACATGTGGGAAATGTTATTTTTTAACTACTTTGTGTGACATATTTCTCTGTTTTAAGGGAATAAAAATTCAAAGTTTGAAAATTGCAAAATTTTCAAAATTTTCGCCATATTTGCATTTTTTTCAAAAATAAACGCAAGTTATATCGAAGAAATTTTACCAATAACGTGAAGTACAATATGTCACGAGAAAACAATCTCAGAATCGCGCAGATCCGTTGAAGCGTTCCAGAGTTATAACCTCATAAAGAGACAGTGGTCAGAATTGTAAAAATTGGCCCGGTCATTAACGTGCAAACCACCCTTGGGGGTGAAGGGGTTAATGATTCAGCGCTTGGTTGAACTGAAAACCTTTCTTGTAGACATGGCTAACCCTCAACTGACGCTAAATGAAAGTCAGTGGAATCAGGTGACTGAGCTGGAAAAATTGCTAGAGCACCCATTTACAGTGACTAAAAAATTACAAGCAGAGGACTTAACTCCAGGTATTTTCTTAAAGGAGTGGAAGAACCTGATGTTTCGCCTGTCCCAAAGAGGAGGGTTAATTGCAAGTGGCATTGCTACATCAATGAAACGGAGAGAGGAGCTACTATTACAAAATAACATTCTTTTGGCAGCTGTTTATGTAGTCCCAATGCATCGGATTCTTCTAGATGATCAACAGCTAACTAAAGGAAAAGAAGCTCTGTTTGAAATAGCAGTAAGGATGAAAGGGTTGCAGAACAGTCAGGAGGAATAAGAAGAATTTGGTCGTCCTGCCACATCTTCACCCTCATCAGCTGATGAAGAATTTAATTTCGAAAAATATTTGGATCACAAGGACCGTGCAAAGCGTTCCCGCATAGAAGAAGAGTCATCCCCATCAAAGAACACAGCCAGTACATTTCAGCAGAATTTTTCATGTGCACTAAAAGAAATTGAGAAATTTGACCGTTCATCAAAATAACAGTGCAACAAGCGATTCCTCTGTATCCTGACATTGTCAGAGATGTTGCCCGAGTGGTTACTGCTTTGCCACCAACCCAAGTTAGTGTAGAGAGGTTGTTCTCTGCTCTCAAAATAATTAGATCAGATTTGAGGGCGTCCATGGAGGAGGATCTGACAGAGGCAATACTTTTTCTGAGGACAAATTTATAGATTTCTTCTTATTAACTGCATAACAGTGTTTATTGCATATTTACTTACAAGAGTTTAGAAAAGTTTAGAAAAGTTATTTGTTGTATTCTAATTGTATTCTAATAAATATAGTTTTTGCTCTAAGTGGTCTGATTACTTATAATATGATGGTGAGAAACTGAATAAGCACGATGTTAATATTTTACAACAGTAAATTTATTGATGCGAATTGGCCATTTATGAAGGAGTCGGAACCTGATAAAATCCAGGAGTCGGAGTCGCAACTGTGGCTTACCGACTCCACAGCCCTGCTCTTCGCTCCCTGACAACCTGCTATCTCCTGCTCTGACGCTACCCTCTTCATACTGGGGGAACATGCACTTAAATGATTACTGATGGCAGCTTTCACCCTTCGGGTTCAGAAACTCAGAGAGGGGAGGTGTCCTGCAGGAGAAGAACACTGGCCAATGAACGCTCTCACATCACTGACAGAAGAGCTGATTGGCCAATGCTCCTGTCCTCCTGCATGGCGTGACTTTGAAGGAAAGAAGTGAGAGCCAGGAAGCAAGATCAGAGGAGCCTCATGTGCTGGAAGATACCGAGGAGAAGCAGTGTCAATCCACAAGGTGACAGATCTCCTGCTGGGCAGTCACAGCAGAGAGAGTGGGTGTGAGGCTCAGCAGCTGTGAGCAGGGGAAGCTGCACATGTACACCAGTCCACACCCCTGTAGCACAGAGGAGTGTGTGTCTCCATGTGTCTGTGTGTGTTGTGTCTCTGTGTGTGTGGATTGTGTGTGTGTGTAGGTTGTATCTCTGTGGGGGGGTTATGTCTCTGTGTTGTCTGCCTGTGAGTGGGTTGTGTGGAGGGGTTGTGTCTCTGTGTGTCTGTTTGTGTGTTTAGATATTTTTTGAGTATACTGAAGTGTGTGTATATTCTTCTTATTATTATACATTTTTATAGCGCCATTTATTCCATGGAGCTTTACATGTGAAAAGGGGCAAATATAGACAAGTACAATAAATGTGAGCAATACAAGGCACACACAAATACAGAAGGAGAGAGGACCCTGCCCGCAAGGGCTCACAGTCTACAGGGAAGGGTGAGGATACACTAGGAGAGGGTAGAGCTGGTCGTGCGGTGGTTCAGTAAACGGAGGATCACTGCAGGTTGTAGGCTTGTCAGAAGAGGTGGGTCTTCAGGTTCTTTTTGAAGGTTTCCATGGTAGGCACGAGTCTGATGTGTTGGGGTAGAGAGTTCCAGAGTATGGGAGAGGCACGGGAGAAGTCTTGTATGCGGTTGTGGGAAGAAGAGATAAGATGGGAGTAGAGGAGGAGATCTTGAGAGAATCGAAGGTTGCATGTGGGTATGTACTGGAAGACCATGTCACAGATGTATGGAAAAGACAGGTTGTGGATGGCTTTGTATGTCATAGTTAGGGTTTTGAACTGGAGCCTCTGGACGATCGGAAGCCAATGAAGGGCTTGGCAGAGAGGAGAGGCTGGGGAATAACAGGGAGACAGGTGGATTAGTCGGGCAGCAGAGTGCAGGATGGATTGGAGTGGTGCCAGAGTGCTAGAGGGGAGGCCAGAGAATAGCAGGTTGCAGTAGTCGAGGCGGGAGTTGATGAGGGCATGCACTAGTGTTTTTGTAGTTTCATGGTCAAGGAATGCACGGATCCGGGAAATATTTTTGAGTTTGAGACAGCAGGTGGAGGCAAGGGTTTGGACATGTGGCTTGAAAGAGAGGGCAGAGTCGAGGATCACTCCGAGGCACCGAGCATGCGGGACTGGGGAAAGTGAGCAGCCATTGACATTGATGGATAGGTCTGGTGGGGGGTAGAGTGAGATGGCGGAAAGATGATGAATTCTGTTTTGTCCATGTTCAGTTTTAGAAAGCGAGCAGAGAAGAAAGCGGAAATAGCAGACAGACATTGTGGGATTTTGGTCAGTAAGGAGGTGAGGTCAGGTCCAGATAGGTAGATCTGCGTGTCATCGGCATAGGGATGATACTGAAAACCATGGGATTCTATGAGCTGTCCCAGGCCGACGGTGTAGATGGAGAAGAGTAGGGGTCCTAGTACTGAGCCTTGAGGAACACCGACAGACAGGGGGTGAGGTGAGGAGGTGGTGTGGGAGAGGGAGACACTGAATGTTCGGTCTGTTAGATATGATGAGATCCAGGATAGGGCCAAGCCTGTGATGCCCAGAGATGAGAGAATCTGGAGCAGGAGGGAGTGGTCCACAGTGTCGAAGGCAGAAGACAGGTCCTGGAGAAGGAGGACAGAGTAGTGTCGCTTGCTCTTGGCGGTTAGTAGGTCGTTGGTGACTTTAGTTAGGGCAGTTTCAGTTGAGTGATGCAGTCGAAAGCCAGATTGTAAGCGGTCAAAGAGGGAGCAGGAGGAGAGGTGGGAGGACAGTTCAAGATGGACATGCTGTTCCAGTAGTTTTGAGGCATAAAGGAGAAGAGATATCGGGCGACAGCTAGACACAGAGGATGGGTCAAGGGAGGTCGTTTTGAGAATAGGTGTGATCGAGGCATGTTTGAAGGATGAGGAGAAGATACCATTTGTGAGAGGTTGAAGAGGTGTATTAGAGTAGGGGTGAAGACTGTGGCAAGGCTAGGTATAAAGTGGGATGGGAGCGGGTCAAGAATGCAAGTGGTGAGGTGTGATCTTGATAGGAGGATGGAGAGCTGATCTTCTGTCATGGTGGAAAAGTTGGTTTTGGAGGAACAGGGCTGAGCAGCTAAGAGGGGCAATGGGGGCTGTGGGCCAAAGCTTTCTCTGATCGTATCAATCTTCTGCTTAAAGAAAGAGGCAAAGTCTTCAGCAGAAATGAGGAGAAGGAGGAGGTGCTGGGGGACGGAGTAGAGAATTGAAAGTGTTGAAGAGCTGTTTAGGGTTGTGAGACGGAGGATATGAGAGATGAGAAGTAAGTTTGTTTGGCGGCAATGAGCGTGGACTTGAAGCTGGGGAGGGACTGCTTGTATGCGGTTAAGTGCTCGGCAGAGCGGGATTTTTTCCATCACCGCTCAGCAACCCTGGAAGCCCGTCTCAGTTCTTTGGTGGGGCTGGTCAGCCAGGGCTGCCTGTTGATTGTGCAAGTTCTGCTATGTGTGAAGGGGGCGGCCGAATCAAGTGCTGCTGTTATTGTAGTGTTATAAAAGGTGGCAGCAGAATCTGTGTCAAGAAGTGAATATATGTCTGTAAGAGGGAGGAGGGACTCAGAGAGCAATGGTAAATTGAGGTGTTTGAGATTTCTGCGAGGGTGAGTGAGATTGTGGAGTGGGGGTTGTGCACTGGAAGAGGAGAGGGAAGAGAATGTCAGTAGGTTGTGGTCAGACAGGGACAGGGGTGAGTTAGTGAGATTGGTAAGGGAGCAGAGGTGGGTGAAGATAAGGTCCAGTGTGTGAGCATCTTTGTGAGTGGCCGCAGAGGACCATTGAGTGAGGTCAAAGGAGGCAGTGAGCGATAGTGTCCTGCATGCATGTTCTGTAGAAAAACCAAAACAACCGAAGAAACATGAACAGCCAAGGAAAACCAAGCAAGGAATAATTAATAATGCACCTTTATTAAATAATAGTTTAATCACATATCCAAGCCCTCGCCACCTCCTGCCGCCTCAAACTCAAAAATATTTCCCGGATCCGCGCATTCCTCAACCATGAAACCACAAAAACACTAGTGCACGCCCTTATCATCTCCCGCCTCGACTACTGCAACCTCCTACTGTCTGGCCTCCCCTCTAGCATTCTGGCACCACTCCAGTCCATCCTACACTCTGCTGCCCGACTAATCCACCTGTCTCCCCATTATTCCCCAGCCTCCCTCCTATGCCAGGCCCTTCACTGGCTTCCTATTGCCCAGAGGCTCCAGTTCAAAACCCTTACCATGACATACAAAGCCATCCACAACCTCTCTCCTCCATACATCTGTGACATGGTCTCCCGCTATCTACCTACACGCAACCTTCGATCCTCTAAAGATCTCCTTCTCGACTCCCCCCTCATCTCTTCTTCCCACAACCACATACAAGACTTCTCCCGGGCTTCCCCCATACTCTGGAACTTCCTGCCGCAAAACAACAGACTTTCAACAACAACGGAGACCTTCAAGAAGAATCTGAAGACCCACCTGTTCCAACAAGCCTCCAACCTACAATGATCCTCAGTCTACTGAACCATCGCACGACCAGCTCTACCCTTTCCTAGTGTATTATCACCCATCCCTGCAGACTGCGAGCCCTCGCGGGCAGGGTCCTCTCTCCTTCTGTACTTGTGCGTCCCTTGTCTAGCACGTTTATTGTACCTGTCTATATTTTTCCCTTTTCATATGTAAAGCGCCATGGAATAAATGGCGCTATATAAATGTATAATAATAATATTAATAATAATAATAGTTGGCAAAACATATATAGCCATAGTTAAAAACAATGTGCACATATCGGGACAGAAATATACTGGTCAACCAGCAGACCCAATTATATACAGGTATCACACATATTCCTCAAGTGAAAAAATAAGAAAAAGCAATGTGTGTAAAAAGGATAATGATCAAACCAATTTTAAAATATACTTCACTAAAGTACCTGTACCATACAAATTTTTCTTTGGACACAATTTTTTTTATTTTGTCAAGGATATCAGGAGAAAATGAACCACAATATTTGTTGTGCAATTTCTCCTGAGTACGCCGATACCCCATGTGTGGAGGAAGACCAATCTTTAGGCGCACGGCAGAGCTCAGAAGGGAAGGAGCATCATTTGAGGTTTTGAATGTCAAATTAGCTGGAATCAAGAGCGGACGCCATGTCGCGTTTGGTAACAGGACCCCAAAAGTTATTGTGCAATTTGTCCTGAGTACGCTGATACCCCATATGTGGGGGTAAACCACTATTTGGGCACATGGCAGAGTTCGGAAGGGAAGCAGCGCCATTTGACTTTTTTGGCTGGAATTGAGATCGGACACCATGTCGCGTATGGAGAGCCCCTGATGAGCCTAAACAGTGAAAACCCCCACAAGTGACCCCATTTCGGAAACTAGATCCCCAAGGAACTTATCTAGATGTGTGGTGGGAGCTCTGAACCCCAAGGGCTTCACAGAAGGTTATAACGAAGAGCCGTAAAATTAGAAAATCATATTTTTTCCATAAAAATGATCTTTTCATCCCCAATTATTATTTTCCCAAGGGTAACAAGACCCCAAAAGTTATTGTGCAATTTTTCCTGAGTACGCTGATACCCCATATGTGTGGGTAAACCACTGTGTGGGTGTATGGCAGAGCTCGGAAGGGAAGGAGCGCAGTTTGACTTTTTCAACACAAAATTGGCTGGAATTGAGATCGGACACCATGTCGCGTTTGGAGAGCCCTGATGTGCCTAAACAGTGGAAGTCCCCAAAAGTGACCCCATTTTGGAAACTAGACCCCCCAAGGAACTTATCTAGATGTGTGATGAGCACTTTGAAGTGCTTCACAGAAGTTTATAACGTAGAGCCGTTTAAAATAAAAAAAACTTTTTTTTTCCACAAAAATGATCTTTTTGTGCCCAAATTTTTATTTTCACAAGGGTAACAGGAGAAGTAGGACCCCAAAAGTTGTTGAGCAATTTGTCCTGAGTAAGCCGATACCGCATATGTGGGGTGGAACCACTGTTTGGGCGCTTGACAGAACTCAGAAGGGAAGGAGCTTGGAAAAAGGATAATTTGCTACTTTTTTTTTTTTAAGGCGTTCACTGAAGGGGTTAACTCGGGTGACACTTTTATAGATAAGATTTTTACGGACGCGGTGATACCAAACATGTGTATTTTTTTTGTTTATTTTTTTTTTTTTACATAAAAATGTGTAAATTTTAGAGGAATTTTTTTATTATTATTTTTATTAGTTTTTTTTTTACCTAGTCCCTTTATGGGACTTTCACTTTTTCACTTTTGTTGCAGGTATAATACATTGCAATGCTCCAGCATTGCAATGCATTATACCAATGGAGAAAGCTGTTGAGACCATGTTGTGAGCATGGTCTCAGCGGCTTTCCGTAGCTGGATGACCCGGAGGTTGTCATGAGAACCCCCGGGTCATCAAGGCACTAGGCAGAGATCGGACCCTGCGATTACATCGCGGGGACGCCGATCTGAGGCAGAGGGAGCCCCTGACCCTCTGCCTCCCCCCTGAACTCTGCGATCGCACCTGATTGCAGCAGTCAGGGGGTTAACAGCCAGGGGCGGCATGGACACCGCTCCCGGCTGTCAGTGTAGGAAGCTCGGCCACTGGCAGTGCTGAGCTCCTGCACTGATCGGGCAAGAGAAGCTGGAATTTCAGCCTATCCTGCCCGATCGCTGCTGTGTTTGGTCAGTCAGTCACCTTTGCAGTCCGTCCCCGCACCTCTTGCCATGCCTGTCAGCTGTCATGTTTACACGCAGTGATAGTTCAAAGGCATGACGTGCACAGTCCGTCCTGGTGCCGGAACTGACATCCTGACATGACGGACTGTGCACGTCAGTGGACATTAAGGGGTTGACTATCAAACAAAGGTCCAGTAACTGCCTATAAATAAGGGGTATTAGACCCTCTGCATCCACCACTGTAAGAATGGTATCTATTGTGGGATATCAATCAGTATGACGTTTATTCTAAGTTGTGCACTATACATGACGTATTTGCAGATATTGATAAAACGCCCTATGTGGAAGTGTAAAATCTGTCTTTATTTGTTCAGAGCTCTTGAATAATCCATCCTTCAAGAGTTGTGATACCAAACACATACGCCTGTCCTCCACTCACTAACATTTTCTCATTTATGTGGCTCTGGTAAGTTATAGTTGTGAGTAAAAGTCTAGATAGAGAAGTCTGTCTGAATCCTGGGCCAAATTGCCCCTTGGTCTGTGCGCAGATGGACATTGGGATAGTTCACAAATGAAAACAAACCTTTGAAAACAATTACCGTATATACTCGAGTATAAGCCAACCCGAGTATAAGCCGAGGCCCCTAATTTTGCCACGGAAAACTGGGTAAGCTTATTGACTCGAGTATAAGCCGGGTGTATAAACCGCCGTCCTGCTCTGTGCTGCCCCCGTCCTGCTCCTTGCTCCCCCATCCAGCTCTGTGCTCCCCCATTCTCCTTTGTGCTCCCCCATCCAGCTCCGTCCTCCGCTGTGCTCAACCCTTCCTGCTCCGTCCTCATCTATGCTCCCCCCTTCCTGCTCCGTCCTCATCTATGCTCCCCCCTTCCTGCTCCGTCCTCTGCCCCCCCTTCCTGCTCCGTCCTCCTCTGCCCCCGTCCTGCTCCGTGCTCCTCTGTGCTCTCCATCCTCCCCCGTCCTGCTCCGTGCTCCTCTGTGCCCTCCATCCTCCCCCGTCCTCCGTGCTCCTCTGTGCCCTCCATCCTGCCCCCGTCCTGCTCCGTGCTCCTCTGTGCCCTCCATCCTCCCCGTCCTGCTCCGTGCTCCTCTGTGCTTTCAATCCTCCCCCCGTCCTGCTCTGTGCTCCTCTGTGCCCTCCATCCTCCCCCACGTCCTGCTCTGTGCTCTCCGTCCTCCCCCCATCCTGCTCCATGCTCATTGTCCTCCTCCATGCTTCCCCCGTCCTGCTCCGTGCTTCTCTGTGCACTCCATCCTCCCCCCGTCCTGCTCCGTGCTCCTCTGAGCCCTCCATCCTCCCCCCCATCCTGCTCTGTGCTCCTCTGTGCCCTCCATCCTCCCCCGTCCTGCTCCATGCTCCTCTGTGCCCTCCATCCTCCCCCCGGCCTGCTCCGTGCTCCTCTGTGCTCTCCATCCCCCCCCGTCCTGCTCCGTGCTCCTCTGTGCCCTCCATCCTCCCCCCGTCCTGCTCCATGCTCCTCTGTGCTCTCCGTCCTCCCCCCCATCCTGCTCCATGCTCCTCTGTGCTCTCCGTCCTCCCCCCATCCTGCTCCATGCTCATTGTCCTCCTCCATGCTTCCCCCGCCCTGCTCCGTGCTCATTGTCCTCCTCCATGCTTCCCCATCCTGCTCCGTGCTCCTCTGTGCCCTCCATCCTCCCCCGTCCTGCTCCGTGCTCCTCTGTGCCCTCCATCCTCCCCCGTCCTGCTCCGTGCTCTTCTGTGCTCTCCATCCTCCCCCCATCCTGCTCCGTGCTCCTCTGTGCTCTCCGTCCTCCCCCCATCCTGCTCTGTGCTCCTTGTCCTCCTCCATGCTCCCCCCATCCTCCTCCATCATACTTACCCTCCCCGTGCCATCGCTGAACGTCCCGGCAATCCTCCATTGTACCCGGCTTCCTGCAGCTCTCCTGTGCTGAGCGGTGACGTAATACCGCTCATGAAGTCCATGAATATGGATGCCACGCCTATGGGAGTGGCGTCGCGTCCATATTACATGACCTTAATAAGCGGTATTACGTCACCGCTCAGCACAGGAGAGCTGCAGGAAGCCGGGTACAACTGAGGATTGCCGGGACTTTCAGCGATGGCATGGAGAGGGTGAGTATAATGTCCCAGCCACCGGCTCCTGCCGTGGCACCCCCTCCCCCGCTGGTTTCTGCCCAATGACTCGTGTATAAGCTGAGGGGGCATTTTCAGCACAAAAAAGGTGCTGAAAATCTCGGCTTATACACGAGTATATACGGTAAATTAGGTTAGGAAAAGTCTGATTAAGTGGTAATTGCTATTGTTCTACAGAGGGAGGCACACTGTGCTCTGTGTGCACTAGGCCACTATTAGCTCTGTATTGGTGGTGCAGGGTTACTATACCATGGGGCTGTAACGTGAATCACATCATGTAGCTTATATTTCCAGGATTATGATTATACAAGCTTCCAACCAAGCTTATAAACTCATGTGCATGCTCCATGGACAGGCGTATATGTTTGGTATCACAACTCTTGAGGGATGGATTATAGTATATATTCGTGTATAAGCCGAGATTTTCAGCCCATTTTTTAGGGCTGAAAGTCCCCCTCTCGGTTTTTACGCGGGTCATATACGGGGGGTCGGCGGGGGAGGGAGAGCGGGGGTGTCGGATCATACTCACCAGTCCGCCGGCGCAGTCTCTGCAGCCCCCCTGCTTCTCCCACGATCTCCGGCTCCTTCCTGCAGCGGTCACATGGCACCGCTCAATAAAGTCATGAATATGCATATATTCATGACTTTAATAAGCGGTACCACGTGACCGCTGTAGGAAGGAAGCTCTGCGGAGAGCGCCGGGAGAAGAGGAGATGCTGCAGAGACGCGCCGGCGGAGGGGTGAGTATAGCGATATTTACCTGTCCCATTCCACCGCTGCGCGCTGCTCCCTCGTCCGACTCCTCTGGCTGTGAATGATCAGGCAGAGGGCGCAATGACGTCGTTAGTGAGCGTCGCGCCCCCTGCCTGATCATTCACTGCCGAGGACCCGGAAGAGGACGCAGCGTGCAGCGGTGCAGAGAGGACAGGTAAATATCTCAGGTGCCGGGGTCCTGAGCGAGCGGTGACACCGGCACCTGTCCCCCATAGCGCGCAGGTGTCACCGCCTGCTCAGGACACCGGCACCTGGCCCCCCAGCGACGAGAGGTGAGTTTTTTTTTTGCAGCAGCAGCATATGAGGCCTATACTATGGAGCATATGCGGCATAATTGTGCAGCATATGGGGGCATAATCTGTGGAACATATGGGGGCATAATCTGGAGCATATGGGGGTGTAATATGTGGAACATATGGGGGCATAATCTGGAGCATATGAGGGCATAATCTGTGGAATATATGGGGGCATAATATGGAGCATATGGGGGCATAATCTGTGGAATATATGGGGCATAATCTGGAGCATATGGGGGCATAATCTGTGGAACATATGGGGGCATAATCTGTGGAAATATGGGGGCATAATCTGTGGAACATATAGTGACATAATCTGTGGAACATATGGGGGCATAATTGTGCAGCATATGGGGGCATAATCTGTGGAACATATGGGGGCATAATCTGAGGAACATATGGGGCATAATTGTGCAGCATATGGGGGCATAATCTGTGGAACATATGGGGGCATAATCTGGAGCATATGGGGCATAATCTGTGGATCATACGGGGGCATAATTGTGCAGCATATGGGGGCATAATCTGTGGAATATATGGGGGCATCATCTGGAGCATATGGGGGCATAATCTCTGAAGCATATTGGGCATAATCTGGATCATATGGGGGCATAATCTCTGAAGCATATTGGGCATAATCTGGAGCATATGGGGGCATAATCTGGAGCATATGGGGGCATAATCTGTGAAGCATATGGGGGCATAATCATTTTTCACCCTAGGCTTATACGCGAGTCAATAAGTTTTCCCAGTTTTTTGTGGCAAAATTAGGGGGGTCGGCTTATACACTGGTCGGCTTATACATGAGTATATACGGTATTCAAGACCTTTCAACAAGTAAAGACAGATTTTACCCTTTTGTATAGGATATTTTATCAGCATCTGCAAATAAGTCATGTTTAACCCTTTCATGACGGGAGCTTTTTTCGATTTTCTTTATTCACTCCCTGTCATGGGTGCATCGCCACGAAGATCGTCGCGATTGCACATTCTGACTTCTCACAGCTGAGCTTCTGTTTCTTTGTTTTTTGGTGATGTGAGAGTTAATTTTTCCTAGCTCTTTGCTAAGGCTAGGTGCAGCCTCGCCCGGCTGCTTTTGTTTATGTTCTAATTAGTTTCCTTTATATTTCTGCCAGTCTGGGTGTTAGACGCCGGTGAAAGCATTCATGTAGTTCAGCAGACTGGATCGGTTCTGAGAATATTTAAGCTAAGAGTTCATTAGGTGTTTTTACTCTTATAGCTTATAGTTAAATCTCTGAGACCTTAGGTGTTCCTACTGTGTGTGAGTGTTGTATGTAAGACTTTATTTACTTTATTCCTTCTCTTTCTTGTATGTCTTTCTGTTCATTATCCGTTACCTGTTCATTCCCTTTGGTGGTATTCAGGGTCCTTCTTAGGACTAGAATACAGTTGGCAGGGATTGATAGGAGACAGGGTTTACGCTGGTGGCCTGGACCTCTGTACCTTTAACAGTACCTCCAGGTTGAGGGATTAGTTAGGACCCCAGTTCAGGGTCAGCTTAGACCCGGTCACCCTCTAGCCGGAGACAGCGTATAACGGATTCCGTTTTGACCCAGTGGACATTCTGTCAGGTAAATCCATGTTATAATATATCTATGCGCATGTTATTAGTATGTTGCCCTTTTTGATATAGATTACAGACATCTCATATATATATCTGCTATACAGCGTGACATTTTCACCGGCCAAAACTAAAGATTCTCCCCAGCTGTCATGGATCCAGTAGCCCAGCTGGCCCGGCAGTTGCAGGGGTTGTCCATGGAATTTGCAGACATTAAGTCCAAGGTTTTGTCCCTCCCAGAGCAAGCCAGATCTGAACCTAAGGTTGCCTCTCCGGACAGGTTCACTGGTGGGCGGGACAAATTTTTTACCTTCCGGGAGGCATGTAAATTGTACTTTCGGCTGCGGCCTCGGTCATCTGGGAGTGAAGAGCAGAGGGTGGGAATTGTTATCTCGCTCTTACAAGGGGACCCTCAATCTTGGGCGTTCTCTATTCCTCCAGGCTCCCCAGATCTCCAGTCAGTGGATCGATTTTTTACTGCCCTGGGTCTGGTATATGATGATCCGGATCGAGTTTCCCTTGCTGAAACAAAGTTACGTAAAATACGGCAAGGAAATCGTCCAGCGGAGGAATATTCTTCTGAGTTCCGTAGATGGGCAACAGATACTCAGTGGAATGACCCAGCTCTTAGGAGCCAGTTTTGTCAAGGGTTGTCTGACAAATTAAAAGATGTGTTGGCTCAGTATGATTCTCCTCCATCACTGGAGGCTGCTATGGCCCTCGCTATTCGCATTGATAGACGACTTCGGGGAAGACGTGAGGTAACTCCGCCCCCCATGATGACTCCACCTACTACTAAAGTCCCTTATACTGAGGTTCCCCTGGTCTGTTCTGAGGAACCCATGCAGTTGGGAGGGACATCATTTTGTAGGAGGGAATCGGCGGTGCGCCGCAAGACTAGAAGGTGTTTCTTTTGCGGGAGAGAGGGACATTTTGTTGGGGGTTGTCCATCCCGGACCTCTTTGACCCAAGGAGTTAACCTGGGAGTGTGTATTTCGTCCCCAAATCCCTCTCAGTTTATCGTGCCTGCGGAGGTGGTGATTGGTACTAGAACTGAGAGGATTTCTGTTTTTCTTGATAGTGGGTCCGGGGCTAATCTTGTGGACGCTCGGTTTGCCCAGGTGCATGGTATGCAACTGAGTGTATTGGCCAAACCGGTCCCTATACTCTCTATTGATTCTAGACCTCTTGGTCAAGGTAGCTTGGTTCAAGCTGTTCATAACATAGATCTTCGAGTAGGGGCAATACATAAAGAGCAATTGTCTTGTTATGTGTTGGAGGGTCTACCTACTCCTATTGTGTTGGGACTTCCTTGGTTGGCTAAACATAACCCAGTGATTGATTGGCAATCCAGAAAGATTAGCCAGTGGGGTGAATTTTGCAAGAATAACTGCATGAGCACGGTCATCGGTGCGGTTGTACCTAGGACTTTGCCTCCTTTTCTGGAGGACTTTGGGGAGATGTTCTCAGAGGAGGGGTGTAAAGAGTTACCTCCTCATCGCGCATATGACTGCTCAATAAAGTTGCTTCCTGATGCCTTATCTCGTACTTTCCCAGGGACCGGGAGGATGGATGATCCGGTT
The DNA here is from genome assembly GCA_033576555.1 of Oophaga sylvatica. NCBI lineage: Eukaryota > Metazoa > Chordata > Amphibia > Anura > Dendrobatidae > Oophaga > Oophaga sylvatica. Next base: position 94,176 of record JARQOD010000013.1, read on the forward strand.
CCTATTCCTCAGGAGGGAGTTGTAGTGTCAGCTGTATGCTCTGAGCTTGAGGGGGAGGTATTGGGGGCTCAGGGGGACGCCCCTGTGGGACTTCCAGGGAGACTGATAGTTCCAGATCAGTTAAGACTGAAGGTTACGGAGAACCGTTACAAACGGATGGCTGATAGGGGGAGAGTTTCTGGTCGAGATCTGAAGGTGAATGATCTGGTGTGGTTGTCTACCAGGAATATTAAACTTAAAGTTTCCTCCTGGAGGTTGGGTCCCAGATTCATCGGGCCGTACAGGATCAGCTCCATAATTAATCCTGTGGCATTTCGTCTGGACCTCCCTCCTACGTTTAAAATTCATAATGTGTTTCACAAGTCATTACTTAAAAAGTATGTGGCACCAGTCATACCGTCACCTCTACCTCCTTCAGTGGTGGTCAATGATAACGTGGACGGACCTTTCACACAACTCACCCGGACAGACCTGGTCATGAGGGTCCGGAGGCCCCTCGTAGAAGGGGGGGTACTGTCATGGGTGCATCGCCACGAAGATCGTCGCGATTGCACATTCTGACTTCTCACAGCTGAGCTTCTGTTTCTTTGTTTTTTGGTGATGTGAGAGTTAATTTTTCCTAGCTCTTTGCTAAGGCTAGGTGCAGCCTCGCCCGGCTGCTTTTGTTTATGTTCTAATTAGTTTCCTTTATATTTCTGCCAGTCTGGGTGTTAGACGCCGGTGAAAGCATTCATGTAGTTCAGCAGACTGGATCGGTTCTGAGAATATTTAAGCTAAGAGTTCATTAGGTGTTTTTACTCTTATAGCTTATAGTTAAATCTCTGAGACCTTAGGTGTTCCTACTGTGTGTGAGTGTTGTATGTAAGACTTTATTTACTTTATTCCTTCTCTTTCTTGTATGTCTTTCTGTTCATTATCCGTTACCTGTTCATTCCCTTTGGTGGTATTCAGGGTCCTTCTTAGGACTAGAATACAGTTGGCAGGGATTGATAGGAGACAGGGTTTACGCTGGTGGCCTGGACCTCTGTACCTTTAACAGTACCTCCAGGTTGAGGGATTAGTTAGGACCCCAGTTCAGGGTCAGCTTAGACCCGGTCACCCTCTAGCCGGAGACAGCGTATAACGGATTCCGTTTTGACCCAGTGGACATTCTGTCAGGTAAATCCATGTTATAATATATCTATGCGCATGTTATATAGTATGTTGCCCTTTTTGATATAGATTACAGACATCTCATATATATATCTGCTATACAGCGTGACACTCCCCTTCTAACCAGAGTCATAACTTTTTCATTTTTCTGTCAATATGGCCGGGTGAGGGCTTATTTCTTTTTGCCGGATGAGTTGTACTTTTGAACGACACCATTAGTTCTATCATGCCGTGTACTAGAAACAGAAAAAAAATTTCAAGTGTGGTGAAATTGCAAAAATAGGGTAATCCCACACTTATATTTTATTTGGTTTTTTGCTAGGTTCACAAAATGCTAAAACTGACCTGTCTTGAAAAAAAATTCTAAACTTTGCTTAAAAAAAAGAAAAAAAAAAATTCCGCCATTTTCCGAGACCCGTAGCGTCTCCATTTTTCGTGATCTCGGGTTGGGTGAGGGCTTATTTTTTTGTGCCGAGCTGACGTTTTAAATTATACTATTTTGGTGCAGATACGATCTTTTGATCGCCCGTTATTGCATTTTAATGCAATGTCGCGGCGACTAAAAACAACGTAATTCTGCTGTTTTGATTTTTTTCTCGCTACGCCATTTAGCGATCAGGTCAATGCTTTTTTTAATTGATAGATCAGGCGATTCTGAATGCGGCGATACCAAATATGTGTATGTTTGATTTTATTTTTATTGTTTTATTTTGAATGGGGCGAAAGGGGGGTGATTTAAACTTTTTTTTTTATTTATTTTTTTATATTTCGAAACACTTTTTTTTTTTTATTTTGTCATGCTTCAATAGTCTCCATAGGAGGCTAGAAGCTGGCACAACTCGATCGCCTCTGCTTGCTATGAGCGCTGACCACTGGGTGGCGCTCATAGGAATTCGGCACGGACACCTCAGTCCGACCCTGCTTGCCAGCCTGATAATACCAGGCCACAGCAGTCTGCTTATCTTTGCTGGTTAACAAAAATAGGGGATCCCCTCGAAAAAATTGGCGTGGGGTCCCCCCTATTTTTGTTAACCAGCCAGATGAAGCAGACCGCTGAGGCCTGGATTTTCAGGCTGTTAAGGAGCCAAGATCCATGGACCTTGCCAGCCTGATAATACCAGGCCACAGCAGTCTGCATATCTTGGCTGATTAACAAAAATAGGGGATCCCCTCGAAAAAAATTGGCGTGGGGTCCCCCTATTTTTGTTAACCAGCCAGATGAAGCAGACTGCTGAGGCCTGGTTTTTCAGGCTGGTAAGGATCCAATATCCATGGACCTTGCAAGCCTGATAATACCAGGCCACAGCAGTCTGCTTAGCTTGGCTGATTAACAAAAATAGGGGATCCCCTCGAAAAAAAAAACGGCGTAGGGGTCCCCCTATTTTTGTTAACCAGCCAAGTAAAATGCAGACTGCTGCGGCCTGGTATTAAAAGACTGTCAAGGCCCATGGATTTTGGCCCTCAACAGCCTGATAATACCAGGCTACAGCAGCCCCACATTTGGCGCATCAAAAGATGTGCCAATTGTGGCACTTTACCCGGCTCTTCCCACTTGCCCTGTAGCGGTGGCAAGCGGGGGTAATAAGGGGTTAATGTCACCGTTGATTGCACGGTGACAATAAGCCCGGTTAATAATGGAGAGGCGTCAATAAGACACCGATCCATTATTAATCCCAAAGTTTTTAAATGTTTAAAAAAAGACACAGCAAGAAAAAAGTCTTTTAATGAAATAAAAGAGACAACACAGTTTTCATTAATTTTATTACTCTCTCATTCCTGCGACGCCATCGATCTCCTGTAAAAAAGAAAAAAAACAAACCAACAGTATACCACCTGTCCGACGCAGTCCATAGTCACGAGTGTCCCACGACGATCCAGCTCTGCTACATCGGAATGCCAGGCAGGGCCTAACATCCCGACGCAGCACAGCTGATTACCTGCTTCCCGGCGGTGACGTCATCGGACTGCTTTACGGCCGCGATTACCCAGCAGTCACTGCAGTTATCGCGAGAAACTGCATGTGACCGCCAGGGAGAAGAGGATGGCGGCCATCAAGCAGACCAGGATGTGACCGCCGGAGATCTTCTGCCGGGTAAGTGCCGCTGACTCCTGACAGACCCGACCGACGGACACTGACAGTGACAGTGACATTCCGATTCCAGTATCCGATATGACGAAAATATCGGTACTCGGAATCGGAATTCCGATACAGCCAATATCGGCCGATACCCAATATTTGCAGTATCGGAATGCTCAACCCTATCCCTGAGCCATTTAGTTATCACCTTTGCTTTATGGCAAGGTGCTCCATCATGCTGGAAAAGGCATTGTTGATCGCCAAACTGCTCTTGGAGGGTTGGGAGAAGTTGCTCTTGGAGGACATTCTGGTACCATTCTTTATTCATGGCTGTATTTTTAGGCAAGACAGTGAGAGAGCCGATTCCCTAGGCTGAGAAGCAACCCCACACATGAATGGTTTCAGGATGCTTAACAGTTGGCATGAGACAAGACTGGTGGTAGCGCTCACCTTGTCTTCTCCGAATGAGGCGTTTTCCTGATGTCCCAAACAATCGAAAAGGGGATTCATCAGAGAAAATAACTTTACCCCAGTCCTCAGCAGTCCACTGCCTATACCTTTTGCAGAATATCAGTCTGTCCATGATGTTTTTTCTGGAGAGAAGTGGCTTCTTTGCTGCCCTCCTTGAGACCAGGCCTTGCTCCAAGAGTCTCCGCCTCACAGTGCGTGCAGATGCACTCACACCTGCCTGCTGCCATTCCTGAGCAAGCTCTGCACTGCTGGTAGCCCAATCCCGCAGCTGAAACACTTTTAAGAGACGGTCCTGGCGCTTGCTGATCTTTCTTGGGCGCCCTGGAGCCTTTTTGGCAACAATGGAACCTCTCTCCTTGAAGTTCTTGATGATGCGATAGATTGTTGACTGAGGTGCAATCTTTCTAGCTACTCTCTTCCCTGTTAGGCCATTTTTGTGCATTGCAATGATGACTGCACGTGTTTCTTTAGAGATAACCATGGTTAACAGAAGAGAAACAATGATGCCAAGCACCAGCCTCCTTTTAAAGTGTCCAGTGGTGTCATTCTTACTTAATCATGACAGATTGATCTCCAGACTAGTGTTGAGCGATATTGCTCGATATCTAAAAATATTGTATCGAAATTGTATCGCCGATAGCACTAAATATCGTCGATATCTGATTTCGATACCGGAAGTCCCATGTAAGTCTATGGGAACAAAATATCGCAACAAAAAAAATCCTTTCTTTCGTTGTAAACACAAAATATACACACATAGAATACATATATAAATGGTACTGCAATGTAACATCGTGTCCCACAGCTCTGGAGTTCCGCCTCCTCATCCTCCTCAGTGTGATAAGGTCCCGCCTCCCTACAAAAGAGGGGCCCTCTCCAGATATGACACATGTGACTTGGCAGAGATGGCTAATGGACACGACGAGCAGAAGTGGGAAGGGATGGAGCAGTCAGAGCTCTCCCCCCACGGAAGCGACCCGATCGCCACGGAATCACCGTTGGGCACCGGCCTGTAAACCCTCCTACGCTGCAAGAAGCGGAGGATACCCTGAGAGGCATGGCCCGGCACGGGAGGAGGTCGCCAGGATGGAAGCCAGCTGGCGTGCCCTAAAAATAAACTTGGAGCGGCGCCAATCCCTCTTACCTGAAGTGTCTGTACCGGAAGGTGAGGCACCCGTTATAGTAGAGGAGCCCTTGCAATGTGATCCGGTTGACGTTGTCGCAGTGGAGGCACCCGTTCCTGCAAAAACCGCAGCACCGTCAGCAGCACCCCAAATCCCGCTGTCTGCCCGGTCGCTGAGACAGAAGAAGCGACACCCGTCCTCATGGAGGAGGCCGCGCAGGCACCAGAGCACTACCTGCCTGTACCGGAGCCCCGACTGTCATCTGATTTAGAGCCGTCTGCTTCCTCCGCAGGGGAGCGCCGCCAGGACTGGGGGGCGACAGGAGAGCTGCCGCAAACCGGACACTGTAAGCTGCAGTGGAGTGGTGGAGACATGGAGCAACTGGTGGAGGAGAATTACAATCGGCGTCAGGAGGAAGAGTGGAGACGTTGGGAGAAGGAAGCAGAGCGACAAAAGGAGCAGCGAGAAACCCTAAAACTTCGCCAACGTCACCTGGAGAAGGACCGGGCAGATAAGGACCGGATGAGAAAGGACAAAGGAACCTGAGTGAGCCGCGGCGTAAGGGTGCAGTACGGAACTTTAAATTGAAAGGTGGGTGGGGCTTCATCAAGGAGCCTGGACTTTATTTAGAAGTCTTTGTGACCCGGCGGGACGTGGAGGCTCACCTCCCAGAAGGACACCCGGGGAGGGACCTGTTGCCAGGAGACTTGGTGACTTACACCCGACACTGGGGTTACAATGGGTGGTACGCCCTAAATGTTACCAGGTGCGACCCCTACTCCCCAGTGTGTCAGGAACCTGTGAGACCCTCGAAGCCTTCAGCCTCCCACATCCAGGCCTCTGCAAAAGTGCCCACCCCACGCCGTAAATCTCCCCAGCCTCCCTCAGTGGTCTCCTCAGCAGCCCCAGCTATGGACATGATAAGTATAGTTGGCCCGTACCCGGCGCCTGTTAGGCCCCCTGGGGTTCGTACAGTCCGTGACATAGGGCTCCAGACCCGGAGAGAGATGAAAGAGGTGGCCACACAGACCCAGATAGCGGGTCACGACTTGACTGTACAGGCCACACGACGTCATCAGGTCCTGGTGGTCCTTGGTGCCTCGGATGTTTGGCAAGCACCAGAAGAGTACCAGGTGGTACCTGGAAGAGGCCAGCCAAAGAAGTCTAAATAACCCGGACAGGGTCCCTGTATGTAAATAAATAGTTAAATTGTTTATGTACCCGGACGGGTGAATGTTCCAAAAAAAATTTTTTAATTTAATAAAAAAAAAAAAAACACAGTTTTCATTTCTTTTATTACTGTCTCATCCTGCTGCGACGCCATCGATCTCCTGTAAAAAAAATGAAAAAAAAAAAAAAGTATACCACCTGACCGACGCAGTCCATAGTAACGAGTGTCCCACGACGATCCAGCTCTGCTACATCAGAATGACAGGCAGAGCCTGTCATCCCGGCGCAGCACAGCTGATTACCTGCTTCCCCGGCGGTGACGTCATCGGACTGACTGCTTTACGGCCGGGATTACCCTGCAGTCACTGCAGTTATCGCGAAAAACTGCATGTGACCGCCAGGGAGAAGATAATGGCGGCCATCAAGCAGTCCAGGACGTGACCGCCGGAGATCTTCTGCCAGGTAAGTGCCGCTGACTCCTGACAGACCCGACCGACGGACACTCACAGTGACAGTGACAAATCCGATTCCGGTATTCGATAAGACGAAAATATCGAAACAAATTATCGAAAGGCCGATAGAGCTAATATCGGCCGATAGCCGATATTTGCATCATCGTATCGCTCAACACTACTCCAGACATGTCCTCATCAACACCCACACCTGTGTTAATGGAGCAATCACTGAAAAGAGGTTAGCTGGTCCTTTTAAGGCAGGGCTGCAATGATGTTGAAATGTGTTTTGGGGGATAAAGTTCATTTTCTAGCCAAATATTGACTTTGCAAGTAATTGCTGTTAAGCTGATCACTCTTTATAACAATCTGGAGTATATGCAAATTGCCATTAGAAAAAGTGAAGCAGTAGACTTTGTAAAAACTAATATTTGTGTCATTCTCAAAACTTTTGGCCATGACTGTACTATTGTGGCACATCCTGGAAGTATGGGAGAACCCATTAAAGTGCAATAACAAAAAATTAATATTATTTACTAGATAAAAACAAATATTACATAAAACTGACTTTACTAAAGAAAATGTATACTGTATTTTTCAGACCATAAGACACACTTTTTCCCCAAAAAATTTTGGGGGAAAATGGAGGTGCGTCTTATGGTCGCAATACACTTACAACTTTATTGGTGGCAGTGGCGGCGGTCCCAATGCAGCCTCCCTTCGCAGGCTAGTGCGGCAGGGCTCTGTAGTGTGGTGGTTGCGGGCTTTGTGCTCCGGGGCAGTGGCAGCGGCTCTCTGTGCTGTGTGTGGGGGCTCTGCCGGCATTTCTTCAAAGCCCGGAGGCCCCCGCTCCTCCGTTAATGCGATGCTGTGGTGGCCTCCGGGAACATGGCCGCCGGCAAGATGGCCGCCAGGCCAACGCATGCCCAGATGCAAATCTCGGCAACAAGATCTCGTCGCGAGATCTCGGCAATGAGATCTCGTCCTGAGATCTGAATCTGAGCATGCATTGGCCCGGCGGCCATCTTGCCGGTGGCCATGTTCCCGGAGGCCACCACAGCATCGCATTAACGGAGGAGCGGGCTTTGACGAAATGCCGGCGGAGCCCCCCCACATAGCACAGAGAGCCGCTGCCACTGCCCCGGAGCACAATTCCCTGGAGCACAGAGCCCCCTGCCTCAGAGCACAATTCCCCTTACCCCGGAGCACAGAGACCCCTGCCCCAGGGCACAAAGCCCCCTCCTGCGGAGCACAGAGCCCCCTGCCCCAGGGGCACAAAGCCCCCTCCTGCGGAGCACAGAGCCCCCTGCCCCAGGGGCACAAAGCATATATATATTGTGAGACAGTGAAGGGGTGTGTGCTGGACGGCGTGTATATCTCGCCCAGGTTTCTTAGCTGGGGCGCATAAAATAGGTTGTCAGTGCGGTGTTCATTCCATTCCTATCTGGGACAGGTTTGCAGTGCAACCCGGAGTGACCACAGCTGCTTAATTAGGCAGCCATAAGTACCTGCTTGAGGAGTTCAGAGGAGGCTCTCAGTCTGGATCTGACTACAGACAACGTTGGAGTCTCATGTGAACCTCACGCTGGTAACTACAGATTATATGTGTTATTTTGGGGCCCAGGCTGGTAGAGTCTGGACCCGGATAGAAAGGGAAATTATCTATGTGAAGTGAGTGGCCAGACAGGCCCAGGATTTATGTTTATGATTTGGTTTTGATTACATCATGTTACTGTGGACTTTAATAAAGCTGGTTGCGGCCAGTTTTTAACAGAACTGCTGTCTGTGAATGGACTCTTTATGCCACTCCGTCTTCCCAAGGCGGCGATTCCCGAGCTATATCCCCTGAAAAGCTTACAGTTGGTGGAGAATGTGCGTGCAGCATAGTGGCTAAAGACAGCAGTCTTAAAGAGACAGTAGCCCTAATAGACTTTGCAAAGAAAAAAAAAAAAAGAGGTATCTGCACAGCAAGGCTGAACTTTCTGTGGAAAAAAACTGGGGAGTGTATATGTCGTGGGTGAAGGCTGTCAGCCAGCCCAAGGTATCCGGCAGTATGGAGGAGCTCGTTAAGCAGCTGGCCCAGCAACATCAGCAGGCCATGCAGGCCATGCAGCAACAACATCAGCAGGCCATGCAGCAGCAACAGCAGAGCATGCAGCAACAACATCAGCAGGCCATGCAGCAGCAACAGCAGAGCATGCAGCAGGCCATACACCTACAGGCCCAGCAGAGCCAGCAGCAACAGCAGGAGGCCAACCGGTTATTGCTAGAGCAGCTTGCAGAACTAAAAAAACCTCTTAGCACCTCGTCTCCGAAGGAAGACACCGGGTCACCGGCATTATCCGCTGTAAAGAAGGCGGTAAAACAGACCCTGCAGAAGATGACGCCTCACGACGATGTGGAGGCATATCTGGGTGTATTTGAGAGACTGGCAGAGAAGGAGAATCTGCCACAATCTGAATGGGCTATGGTGGTCGCACCCTATCTGACTGGGGAACCCCAAAAAGCCTATTTTGACCTCAGCGAGCAGGACAGCAAAAACTATATTAAGTTGAAAGCGGAGATTCTTGCCCGCCTGGGTGTGACAAGGGCAGTCCGTGCCAGGAGAGTCCATAACTGGAGATACAGGCGAGACAAGCCTGCTCGATCACAAATGTATGACTTGATTTCGTTAGTAAAGAAGTGGTTAGAACCTGACGTCAGCACCCCTGCCCAAATGGTCGAAAAGGTAGTGCTGGACCGGTACATCTGGGCCCTTCCTCCTGAGGTACAGCTCTGGGTCGGACAGGGAGACCCCAAAGATGCCGATCAACTGGTCAGCTTGATAGAAAGGTATTTCGCCACCAAAGATTATCTACGTGACCAGCTGTCCGAGCGATCATCGGTTCGGAGTACCCGGCCTCCGTCATCTCCCGGTAAGAGAGTTCCAGCTGTGGGGGCAAGGGGGACTGTTGATAGTTCGGGTCAGCCCCGAGGGGACATGGGGGAGCGGAAGAGTGATACTTCCCTGGCAGGAGACCCCAGGCCTAGAAAGGTCTACCCGTCTGAACACTCCAACCTGAGACAGTGTTGGAGATGCCGTGAACAAGGTCATATTTCAGCCAACTGTCCACTAGTGGGGGAACCTATGGACTGTGACGCTGGACAGTCCCTGTCTTTCCTCGCGGAACCCGCGTGCGTCGCTACCCCAGTCGAGGAGACTGGCCCCCAGCTGTCTCAGGTGGTTGTAAATGGCTGTCCAGTACAGGCCCTCCTGGACTCAGGGAGTCGAGTGACTCTGGTACATGCCAGCTTGGCTGTTGGGGACTGCATCTCCGATAAACACCTGAGCGTGGTATGCATACATGGAGACATCAAAGTCTACCCGGTAACTTCCGTGGACTTCGTCACAGAACTCGGGGAGATCTCGTATGAAGTAGGGGTAGTGAAGAACCTGATGCATCCCGCCATATTGGGTCGTGACTTTCCCCTGTTTTGGGATCTTTGGAGAAAAAACGGTTCTAAGGGACGGTGTGATGAAGCACCTACTGAGATTACGCGGTCCAGAGGGGTGGAACACAACGATAGGGGGTCATTAAACTTATGTGATAATGATGATAATGAAAATAATGATAATGGTGATGAACATGATAATGATGCTGATCATGTTGTTGATACGGATGAAAATGAATTTCCATTGCAGGTGATGTTGGGGGAGGGGGATGACGGTTCTCTAGAACAGAATGTCCCTGACCTACCGGTGTCCCGTGGCAATTTTGGGAGTGAACAGTTGCAAGACCCCACTCTTAAACATGCTAGGGAAAATATAACTGTTCTGAATGAGATCCCACAAGAGCCCGGCTCAGAGGAAAAATTTCCCCATTTTGCCATGAACAATGACCTGCTATACCGGGTCACTAAAGTAAAGGGAGAGGCCGTGAGTCAGCTCCTAGCACCCAAGCCATATCGAAGTATGGTGTTAGGTTTATCCCATAACCACGTGCTGGGTGGGCACCTGGGAATGGACAAGACCCAAGAAAGAATCCTCCAGAGGTTTTATTGGCCAGGGGTTTATCGGGATGTGGAGGATTATTGTAAAACCTGCCCCACGTGTCAGATAAATGCTCCGGTGTCTCACTTCCGCAGTCCCTTGGTCCCGCTGCCGGTTATAGAAATACCATTTGAAAGGGTAGCGATGGACTTGGTAGGTCCTATTGTAAAATCAGCCAGGGGACACCAATACATCCTAGTGGTACTTGATTATGCAACCCGGTACCCCGAGGCTGTCCCTTTAAGAAATATGGCATCTAAAAATATTGCACGGGAGCTCTTTCATATGTTTTCTAGGACGGGAATCCCTAAAGAGATCCTCACGGACCAAGGCACCCCTTTTATGTCCAAAGTGATGAAGGAACTGTGTAAGTTGCTTAAAATCTCGCACATTCGGACATCCGTGTATCACCCCCAGACGGATGGGCTGGTTGAACGTTTTAATAAAACATTAAAACACATGTTAAAGAAAGCAGTAGAGAAAGATGGGCGGGACTGGGACTACCTGTTACCCTACTTAATGTTTTCGGTCAGAGAGGTTCCCCAGGCCTCTACGGGGTTCTCTCCCTTTGAGTTGGTATATGGGCGGCACCCGCGGGGCTTGCTAGACATAGCCAAGGAAGTTTGGGAAACCGAGACAACTCCATACAAGAGTGTTATAGAGCATATTGCCCAAATGCAAGAGAGGATGGCTAAAATTATGCCATTAGTTAAGAATCATCTGCAGAGAGCCCAAGAAGCTCAAAGCAGAGTATATAATCGGACAGCAAAAATTAGGACTTTTAACCCCGGGGATCGAGTCCTAATCCTAATTCCCACCGTGGAAAGTAAATTTTTAGCCAAATGGCATGGTCCATATGAGATAGTACAAAAAGTGAGCGAGGTTACTTACAAAGTACACCAACCCGGGAGACGCAAGCCCTACCAGGTGTATCATATCAATCTGATCAAGCCCTGGAGGGACAGAGAGTCGTTGTTGGCCTCGGGTGAAGTAGAGAAAGGGGTAAAACCATCTCTACCTACTGTGACCATTGGTGAGACATTGTCCGTGCACCAAAAACAGGAAGTACGGGAGTTTCTGCAGAAAAATCGGCAGAGGTTTTCTGACTTGCCCGGCCGGACTTCTCTCGTAAAACACCATATCGAGACTGAGCCCGGTACTAAGGTCAAAATAAAACCGTACAGAATTCCAGAAGCCCGCAGAAAGATAGTCTCTACTGAAATCAAACGCATGCTAGACCTCGGGGTCATTGAGGAGGCCCAAAGCGAGTGGTGTAGCCCGATTGTTCTGATCCCAAAACCTAATGGACCTGGAGGTTCTGTAATGATTTCAGAAAGTTGAACGAAGTGTCAAAGTTTGACGCATACCCGATGCCACGGGTAGATGAGCTAATCGAGAGGTTAGGGGGTGCCCGTTATATTACAACCCTCGATCTGACAAAAGGGTACTGGCAGATACCCCTATCTGAGGAGGCAAAAGAAAAAACGGCCTTTGCAACCCCGGAAGGTTTGTTTCAGTATCTGGTGATGCCATTCGGGTTGCATGGAGCCCCAGCTACCTTTCAGAGGCTTATGGACCAGATCCTACGCCCGCATCAAGCCTATGCAGCTGCCTACCTGGATGATGTGGTAATTTTCAGTTCTGATTGGGAGAGCCACCTCGCTAAGGTACAAGCCGTCTTAGACTCGATAGGCGGAGCTGGGCTGAACATAAACCCAGAGAAATGTGCAATTGGCCTAGAAGAGGCCAAGTACTTGGGCTATGTGATTGGCAGAGGGCTGATCAAGCCACAAATCGATAAGGTAGAGGCAATTCGAAACTGGCCTGTACCCCTCACAAAACGACAGGTCAAAGCATTTTTGGGCATCACTGGGTACTATCGCAGATTCGTACCAAATTATGCCTCCATTGCTGCCCCATTGACTGACCTGACAAAAGGGGGGAAGTCCAAAATGATAAATTGGAATCCGGAGGCAGAAAAAGCATTTCTGTCGTTGAAAATGGCTTTGTGTCAAAGACCAGTTCTGGTCACCCCTAATTTCAGGGAAGAGTTTCTTGTTCAAACTGATGCCTCTAATGTGGGGTTAGGGGCGGTGTTATCACAGGTCGTGAAGGGTGAAGAACACCCAGTCCTGTATCTAAGTCGAAAAATGACACCGGCTGAACAAAATTATGCCATTGTGGAGCGAGAGTGCCTCGCAATCAAATGGGCGCTGGACTCCCTACGGTATTACCTCTTGGGAAGGAGATTTAAATTGCAATCAGACCATGCTCCTCTGGCATGGATGAAGCAGAACAAGGAAAGGAATGCCAGGGTGACAAGGTGGTTCCTTTCACTTCAAGAGTTCAATTTCTCGGTTGAGCATAGACCTGGGAAATTACAGGGTAATGCTGATGCCTTGTCCAGAGTTCACTGTCTCTTCGGAGTTTCTGACCAGTCCTCCGGTCTGGAGAAGAGGGGGGGGATATGTGAGACAGTGAAGGGGTGTGTGCTGGACGGCGTGTATATCTCGCCCAGGTTTCTTAGCTGGGGCGCATAAAATAGGTTGTCAGTGCGGTGTTCATTCCATTCCTATCTGGGACAGGTTTGCAGTGCAACCCGGAGTGAACACAGCTGCTTAATTAGGCAGCCATAAGTACCTGCTTGAGGAGTTCAGAGGAGGCTCTCAGTCTGGATCTGACTACAGACAACGTTGGAGTCTCATGTGAACCTCACGCTGGTAACTACAGATTATATGTGTTATTTTGGGGCCCAGGCTGGTAGAGTCTGGACCCGGATAGAAAGGGAAATTATTCTATGTGAAGTGAGTGGCCAGACAGGCCCAGGATTTATGTTTATGATTTGGTTTTGATTACATCATGTTACTGTGGACTTTAATAAAGCTGGTTGCGGCCAGTTTTTAACAGAACTGCTGTCTGTGAATGGACTCTTTATGCCACTCCGTCTTCCAAGGCGGCGATTCCCGAGCTATATCCCCTGAAAAGCTTACAGTATATGTTATGTTTCGGTAGCTGAGGAGTGCAGGTAAAAAAGGCAATACACCAGAGCAGTTGGAATCTATGAGATTGCAGTACCCTGACTAACCACCACAACTAGAGGCAGCCGTGGAGCGTTCCTACGTTGGTCCTAGACGCCTCGTCACAGCCTGAGAAACTAACTACACCTAAAGATAGAAATAGGAAAGCTATCTGCCCGGAGAAGAACCCCAAAGATAATAGAAAGCCCCCAAACATGTAATGGCGGTTAGACAAGATGAAATACTGACACAGAAAGAAAATAGTATGAGCAAACGCTGGGGCCCAAACTAACTAAATAGAAAAGGATAGGAAGGGTACTTACTGCAATCCCAGAAAACCCTGAAAGGCACCAACTCTACTAATTTCAAAAACACCTGAGATCACACGACCTCTTCCACCTAAATTAGTTCTCTGGTGTAACAAAATCAAAACAGCAGCCACTGAAAAAACTGGAAAAAGCAAAAGTACAAACATAAGTGGCTGAACAAAACTGAGAGGGCAGAAGCCCCGGAGGGGACCCTGAAGGCCCCCACAGAAGTGCAGGACAAAATGCAAAAATATAGCACAAACACAAAAGAAGAAAAAGTCTTATCTGATAGCAGGAGATGCAGACACGACACAGCAGGCTACAAGGGAAACTGGAATAAAGGATTCAGACCAGAACAATTGATCACCGGCAACCCTGATGGGAAGGTGACTCCCTTATATAAGACCAGTCAGTAACACCTGATTCCCAGTCCTCACAATCTTCACTGGACAGACTAGCACTGCTTGTAACCACCAGAGGGAGCCTCTGCTCAGAAATCATCTCAAACCCATTCACAACAGTACCCCCCCTTGAGGAGGGGTCACCGAACCCTCATTTGAGCAACCAGGTCGGTCAGGATGAGTTCTATGATACGCACGGATAAGTCTCCTACCATGGATGTCCGAAGCAAACACCCAAGAATTGTCTTCCTGACCATAACCTCTCCATTTAACCAAATACTGGAGTTTCCGTCTAGAAAAACGAGAATCTAATATTTTCTCAACCACATACTCCAGATTGCCCTCAACCAAAACAGGGTCAGGAGGCACAGCAGCACGAACCACTGGCTCAACAAACCTCTTCAACAAGGACTTGTGGAACACGTTATGGATCTTAAATGTCCCTGGAAGAAGCAAACGAAAAGAAACAGGATTAATAATCTCCATGATCTTATAAGGTCCAATGAACCTAGGCTTAAATTTAGGAGATGCTACTCTCATAGGAATATTCTTTGAGGACAACCAGACCAAGTCCCCCACTTTAAACCGAGGACCATCAGTCCTATGCCGGTTAGCAAACCGCTGGGCCCTCTCCTGAGAGAGGGACAACCTCTCCACTACCTGGTCCCAAATCAGTTGCATACGCTCCACAACAGAGTCAACACCTGGACAGACAGAAGCCTCCGTCTGTCCTGAAGAAAATCGAGGGTGAAACCCAGAATTACAGAAAAACGGAGACATCAAAGTAGCAGAGCTAGCCCTATTATTAAGAGCAAACTCAGCCAAAGGCAAAAAAGAGACCCAGTCATCCTGATCAGCAGACACAAAGCATCTTAGATAAGTCTCCAATGTCTGGTTTGTTCTCTCAGTTTGACCATTGGTCTGAGGATGAAATGCCGAGGAGAAAGACAATTGAACACCCAGTTTAGAACAAAAAGTCCTCCAAAATCTGGAAACAAACTGGACTCCTCTGTCAGACACAATGTTCTCAGGAATGCCGTGTAAACGAACCACGTGCTGAAGGAACAACGGCACCAATTCAGAGGGGGAAGGCAACTTAGGTAATGGCACAAGATGTATCATCTTGGAAAACCTATCACAAATTACCCAGATGGTGGTCATTCTCTGAGAAACAGGAAGGTCGGAAATGAAATCCATAGAGATATGGGTCCATGGTCCTCTTGGGCACAGGCAATGGCATCAACAAACCACTAGAGCGAGAGCAAGGCTTGGAGCAAGAGCAAGTTCCGCAGGACTGCACAAATTCCCTGACATCACGAGACAAGGTAGGCCACCAAAAGGACCGACTAACCAAGTCTCTGGTACCAAAAATTCCGGGATGCCCAGCCAACGCGGAACAATGAATCTCAGACATCACACTCTTTTTCACTGGTCCGGGACAAACAATTTTCCAACAGGGCAGCACTCGGGCCTATCCTCCTGACACCCCTCCAGAGCAAGTCTCAAATTGGGCGAGATGGCGGAAAGAACTACACCCTCTTTCAAAATAACAGAAGGATCAGATAACTCAGGAGAGTCCGCAAGGAAACTCCTCGAGAGGGCATCCGCCTTAACATTCTTAGTGCCAGGAAGAAAGGAAACCACAAAATTAAAACGTGTGAAAAACAAGGCCCACCTGGCCTGTCTAGGATTGAGTCACTTGGCAGATTCCAGATAGACCAGATTCTTATGGTCCGTAAGGACCACCACCTGATGTTTGGCTCCCTCCAGCCAATGTCTCCACTCTTCAAAAGCCCACTTCATGGCCAATAACTCCCGATTACCCACGTCATAATTACGTTCAGTAGGAGAAAATTTTCGAGAGAAAAAGGCACAAGGGTTACTTTTAGAGGTCTCTGGATATTTTTGGGACAAAACGGCACCTGCCCCAATTTCAGAGGCATCAACCTCCACCTGAAATGGCAGAGAAACATCAGGCTGCCGTAGAACAGGAGCAGAAGTGAATCTCTGCTTAAGTTCCTGAAATGCAGAGACTGCCTCAGGAGGCCAATTCACCACATCAGAACCCTTTCTGGTCAAATCAGTTAATGGTTTAACAATAACCGAGAAATTACCAATAAATTTACGATAAAAATTGGCAAAACCCAAAAATCTCTGAAGAGCCTTTAATGAAGTAGGTTGGACCCAATCACAGATGGCCTGAACCTTGACCGGGTCCATTTCAATAACAGATGGGGACAAAATGAATCCCAGAAATGAGATCCTCTGTACGCCAAAAAGACACTTTGATCCCTTCACATACAGAGCATTCTCTCTCAAAATCTGGAATACAGTTCGAACATGTTTCACATGAGAGTCCCAGTCATTAGAAAAAATCAAGATATCATCCAAATAAACAATCAGAAATTTGTCCACAAAATCCCTGAAAATGTCATTCATGAAGGACTGGAAGACGGAAGGAGCATTAGTGAGCCCAAAGGGCATCACCAGGTACTCAAAATGCCCTTCAGGGGTATTGAATGCCGTCTTCCATTCATCCCCGTGCTTAATGCGAATAAGGTTATACGCCCCCCTGAGGTCAAGCTTGGTAAACCAAGTAGCGTTTTTCACCCTGGAAAACAGGTCAGAAATCAAGGGTAACGGGTATTGATATTTCACAGTAATATTGTTCAAGAGACGATAATCAATACACGGCCTTAATGAACCATCCTTTTTGGCCACAAAGAAAAAACCGGCACCTAAGGGTGAAGAGGATGGTCTGATATGACCCTTCTCCAATGATTCCTTGATATAAGACCGCATAGCGTCATGTTCAGGTACAGACAAGTTAAAAAGGCGACCTTTAGGGAATTTACTACCCGGCACTAATTCAATAGCGCAGTCATAGCTCCTATGGGGAGGCAAGGATGCAGATTTACTTTCGCTAAACACATCAGAAAAATCAATCAAAAAGTCAGGAACATCCTGAGCCTGGGGGGAGGCAGAAAAAACAGGAGTGTTGGTATTAACACATTGGCAGCCCCAACTGGTTACAGACACAGATTTCCAATCCAAAACAGGATTATGAGACTGTAACCAAGGAAAACCCAGCATGATAATGTCATGCAGATTTTGCAGAACCAAAAATTTGCAGCACTCCTGGTGATCAGGTTCAACACTCATTATCACCTGAGTAGAAAACTGGGGTTTATTCTCAGCCAAAGGGGTAGAATCGATCCCCAGTAGGGGAATAGACTTCTGTAGGGGTATCAAGGGAAATCCACAACGTTTAGCAAAATCATAATCCATCAGATTAATAGCTGCTCCAGAATCAAAGAAAGCCTGAGCAGAAAATGAGGACAGAGAGCATATCAGAGTGACAGTTAATAAAAACTTAGTCTGAACACTACCCAAGACAACTGAGCGTGCAAAACGTCTTCCCCGCTTAGGGCAGACTGAAATAGCATGAGAGGCATCACCACAGTAGAAACATAACCCATTGCGCTTTCGAAACTCATGACGCTGTGCCCCAGACACCACTCTATCACACTGCATGGGTTCAGAAGCTGGTTCACAAGGCAACACCATTCCACGCATACTTCTCCGCTCACGCAAACGTCTGTCAATTTGAATCGCTAATGACATAGAATCATTGAGACCAGAGGGGACAGGGAATCCCACCATAACATCCTTTACATTATCTGACAGACCCTTCCGGAAAAGGGCTGCCAAAGAGCTGTCATTCCATTTGGTCAGGACTGCCCACCTACGGAATCTCTGACAGAATAACTCAGCGTCATCAAGCCCCTGATTTAATGCCAACAAGGCTTTTTCAGCTTGATCAGTGACATTAGGCTCATCGTACAATAACCCCAAGGCCTGAAAAAATGCATCAACATCACTCAAAACAGGATCCCCAGGTATCAGGGAAAAAGCCCAATCCTGAGGATCGCCGCGCAGGAGAGAGATGATAATTTGAACCTGCTGCGCTGCGTTCCCTGAGGACTTAGATTTTAAGGCAAAAAAACAATTTACAATTATTTTTGAAATTCTGAAACTTAGCTCGATCCCCTAAAAACAAATCTGGCATGGGAATCCTAGGTTCCACAACAGGCAACCCAGCAAGATATGCAGCAATACTCTGAACCTCAGTGGCAAGCTGATCCACATGGCCAGACAACTGTGCAAACTCCATTGAGAGAAAAGATCCTCCCCAGCACCCAGAGATACAGAGGGGAAAAAAAAAATGCAACAAACAGAAAAATATCTCTGACAACTCTGACAACCTTTTTTCTTTCACAATATTTTTTCCCTTCTGTGAGTACCATACAATTTTCAATTTTTAGGCCGGTGATACTGTTATGTTTCGGTAGCTGAGGAGTGCAGGTAAAAAAGGCAATACACCAGAGCAGTTGGAATCTATGAGATTGCAGTACCCTGACTAACCACCACAACTAGAGGCAGCCGTGGAGCGTTCCTACGTTGGTCCTAGACGCCTCGTCACAGCCTGAGAAACTAACTACACCTAAAGATAGAAATAGGAAAGCTATCTGCCCCGGAGAAGAACCCCAAAGATAATAGAAAGCCCCCAAACATGTAATGGCGGTTAGACAAGATGAAATACTGACACAGAAAGAAAATAGTATGAGCAAACGCTGGGGCCCAAACTAACTAAATAGAAAAGGATAGGAAGGGTACTTACTGCAATCCCAGAAAACCCTGAAAGGCACCAACTCTACTAATTTCAAAAACACCTGAGATCACATGACCTCTTCCACCTAAATTAGTTCTCTGGTGTAACAAAATCAAAACAGCAGCCACTGAAAAAACTGGAAAAAGCAAAAGTACAAACATAAGTGGCTGAACAAAACTGAGAGGGCAGAAGCCCCCGGAGGGGACCCTGAAGGCCCCCACAGAAGTGCAGGACAAAATGCAAAAATATAGCACAAACACAAAAGAAGAAAAAGTCTTATCTGATAGCAGGAGATGCAGACACGACACAGCAGGCTACAAGGGAAACTGGAATAAAGGATTCAGACCAGAACAATTGATCACCGGCAACCCTGATGGGAAGGTGACTCCCTTATATAAGACCAGTCAGTAACACCTGATTCCCAGTCCTCACAATCTTCACTGGACAGACTAGCACTGCTTGTAACCACCAGAGGGAGCCTCTGCTCAGAACTCATCTCAAACCCATTCACAACATATATATATATATATATATATATATATATATATATATATATATATATATATGCACAGCTCACCAGACTCCACGCCTTGAGCTCTCCTAGACTCCAATTACCAGTACAGAACCCAACACTGTAGAATGTAATGTAATTCTACAGCACTGAATCCAGTACTGATATGGAAATAAAGACAACAGAACAGGACAAAAGACTAATGCACAGTAAGGCCTCATTCACACTTTTGTATTTTGGTCGCCATTTAGCATTGCGATTTATAAGACAAAACCCACAGCTGAAGCCACACGGAATATAATGGAAAGATTCACATTTATTCTTAAAGCAGTTCACCGCACAGACCAGGAACTAAGGAGCATATAACACGGCTTAGAGATATGTGATGTTGTATCGGATGGCACTTGGCCCAGTGTTATACTCAGTGCCGAAGTGCAATTATTAAAATAATGGCAGCATGGTGCAAGTGTATCCGATATTCGGCTGACATGCAGATTATACATGGGCAGCACGTTCAGGACACTGGCAGCTGATTAACTCTGAAACGCTGGTGCATTTCAGAGAAGGACGTCCTTGAAAATCCGCCAGGGTCCAAGCAGTACTGGAGACTGGTCAGACAGGCAGGTCCCGGTGATTTCTCCCCACCCGCTGTCCTAGAGTCACAAGTCTCTCCTTGCATGTGTCACTGGCAACAGGCTGGATGAAGCCGCTGGGTACCGTACCTCCCTGTCCGACAAGTCCTCTGTGCGGCTCGGTCCCCGGCAGCTAATAAACTATGCCTTTCTTTGAAAAGCAGTCTGTCTAAAAAATCTGACGGTTTTAGTGGGAAGATTATCGCAGAAAAGTTTCATGAACATTGATGCGTCTGGCATCCGATTTTCCGCACCTATAGACTTGCATTGGCGATTGTCGTCCCACAATCAGTGACAATCACAGCATGCTGCGATTGCACTCGCACATTTAAAACGGACCACAAAAAATCTGATACTGGGAGCTGCTCCATAGATTACCATTGGTCCGACTGCAATGCGATATTTCATCGCTTTGCAGTGGTACGATTTTGCTGCCAGTATGACCCCGGCCTTAGGGCGCCTGTAGAAGAGCGTATGAAAAATTGTTCAAGTTTCATCCTTCTGAAAACTCAATTTTTTTCATCCATGTGCCATCCGTGTGTAATCTGTTTTCATACAACTACAATAAAACTTGTACATCCACATATTGTATATTGCTACCCATCATGTGTAGTGCTAAAGACAGAGCTGTTCTTATCAAATGCTAATTTTAATAACCAGGGGTGAAAAATTTGCAAAAAGGATTATGCAATCATTCTGACCTGGATATCCTAAGACTAAGTATACCAGCCTCATCAAGTCTAAAATAGAATTAATTAATTTTGTATTGTCATTTTTCTTTTCAATGTTCCTCTATCTTTAGGAATAAACATTATGGGCAGCATGGTGGCTCAGTGGATAGCACAGCAGCTTTGTTGTAAAAATGATAAATCGCTGGTCAACTTTTAACCCTTATAACTTCGTAATAAAAAAAATTTGTTTCAAAATTGTGCTGATGTAAAGTAGACATGTGGGAAATGTTATTTATTAACTATTTTGTGAAAAAAAATTTTTTCCCACACCCAGGCATAATAAACTTTAGTGAAACACTTGGGGATTCAAAGTGTTCACAACAGATCTAGATAAGTTCCTTAGGGGGTTTAGTTTCCAAAATGGTGTCACATGTGGGGGGTTTCCACTGTTAAGGCACATCAGGGGCTCTCCAAACGCGACATGGCGTCCAATCTCAATTCCAGCCAATTTTGGTTTGAAAAAATCAAACGGCGCTCCTTCCCTTTCAAGCCCAGCTGTGCGCCCAGACAGTAGTTTTCCCCCACATATGGGGTATCGGCGTACTCAGGAGAAATTGCACAACAACTTTTTCTGTCCATATTCTCCTTTTACCCTTGTTAAAATAAAATTTTTTTTGTAAAAGATCATTTTTGTGACTAAAAAGTTAAATGTTCATTTTTTCCTTCCAAGTTGCTTCAGCTCCTGTGAAGCACCTGAAGGGTTAATAAACTTCTTGAATATGGCTTTGAGTACCTTGAGGGGTGCAGTTTTTAGAATGGTGTCACTTTTGGGTATTTTCTGCCATATAGACCCCTCAAAGTGACTTCAAATGTGAGGTGGTCCCTCCCTAAAAAAAAATGGGTTTGAATCCCACCAAGGACAACATCTGCAAGGAGTTTGTATGTTCTCCCCGTGTTTGTGTGGGTTTTCTCCGGGTTCTCCGGTTTTCTCCCACACTCCAAAAACATACTGATAGGGAATCTAGATTGTGAGCCCCATTGGGGACAGCGATGATAATGTGTGCAAACTGTAAAGCGCTGCAGAATATATTAGCGCTATATATATAAAAAAAGATTATTATTATTATAAAGATTAGTACCTGGCACCACCAACAGCTCAGATTGTTCTGTCCCCACATGAGGCGAATGAAGGTATAGTTGATTGGGGCTGGGAGAGTTTTTCTACCTTCCGCTTCCTCATGCAGAGCAGACAGGACCAGTGCTGTTCAGCGTCTGGAGAGATGATGCACACCAGGGATTGTGAAGTCCAGACTTGTTTATTTGGAAACCTGGACATACAGCATATGTGTCACGTTGTGACAATGCATGTCTGTGCTTTAACCCTTTGCTCCTTTTTCCCCTAATTGAGCTGGGATACTGTTATCCGTTACCTGTATGGATGCTGCTCAGTTCCCAGCTCCGCTGCGTAGCCGTACATGCGTGGGTGTCTCCGCTGCGCTGCATAACCACCCGCATGTGCGGTCCCTGGTTATTGCTGTGGAAGCTACCCGTAGGTCAAGGTCCTCTGCAGTGGTGCATGACTTACTACGTGTATTTAGGCTGCAGCCATTTCCAGGTGCCCTTGCTGTGCTGAATTGTGTTTGGCTGCATAGGGTGCGCGGGCCACACCTGCCCTGCTTTTATCAGGGTTAGTGTGTGTACTTGAAATGCTGTCCCCAGCCAATTGCTGAGGGGCAGCTCATATATAAAGGCTCCCTGCCCTGTGGGCGGGGCCTTAGCTACTCACATAGCTTCTGAATCTTGCCATGTTTGTTGTGTGTTCCTGTACCTGTTCCTGCACCCACCCTAGAGGCGATAATTCTAGGCTTAAACCCCTGATCCTGTACCCGTCCCTTAGCCTATCCTGGAGGTGGTAATTCCAGGCTTGAATCCTTGATCCTGTACCTGTCCTGTACCTGACTGTCTGAACTGTGTCTGCTGTGTTATGTTCCTGAATCCTTCTGTGTCCTGAACCCTGTGCCAGTGACTGTGATCTTTTGCTAACTGACTTCTTTTGATACAACCTGGGTTTATCTTGGAAGGAGGAGTCCGGTGTGGGTGTGCTGAGTTTCTGTTACTCTGTGCTCAGCTTGTTTTTGGAGCAATCCCCGCCCGGCTCCAGTTGAGCCTGGCGGGGCTTGCACCAGACCGCTTGGGTTCCTTTTTAGATCGCTTCTAGATGTCCGGATCCGATCCTTCCCTGCCTGATGTCCGGAGCCTGCCGATCGTTGCCAGATGTCCTGAGCCTGATACTGCGGCCTCATGTCCGGAGCCTGATGTCCGCAGGTCGATGTCCGGAACCTGTCGATCGTTGCCAGATGTCCGGAGTCCGATGCCAGTGTTCTGATGTTCCTGAGATCCAGCCCGTGTTCTGGTGTCTGTGTTCCTGATGTCCAGTCCGTGTTCCTGATTCCATGTTCCTGAGTCCGTGTTCGTGTGTTCGTGCTATTGAGATCCAGTCCGTGTTCCTGATGTCCAGTTCGTGTTCCTGATTCCATGTTCCTGTGTCCATGTTACTGAGGTCCAGTTCGTGTTCCTGAGTTTGTGATTCTGATGTCCTCATGTGTCCTGTCTACGTTCTGATGACCTCGTGTACCCTGATGTTATGCCTGTGTCCTGATGTCCCACCTATGTTACCTTGATGTTACCTTGAAGTCCTCTGGGTGATACCCTTCTGGAAGGTGTGGAATCGGGAGCCTTGCATAGTCATGTTTGATTTATGTACTGTGTGTCTTCACTTATTTACTTTAGTAAACTTTACTTTCCTATACCTGAAGTTGTGCGGTGTAATCAAGTTCTACGTGACTCTTTCTTTCTTGTCCACATGCTCAGCTGCCACAGAACCCCGGTCTCTGCCCTTCCCTAGTTTGGGTAGGCCCGCGTCCCCCTCTGCGGTATGGAGGGTCCATATTGTGTCCCCGGGGGACGCCCGCCCCACGCCATGGTGGTCGGTCAGCGTGGAGGCGATTATGGGCTGGGCCGCTTCTCGGCGGCTGCAGACAATCGTGACAATATGATTGGTATACAGTAACTTCTCCAGAAATGCAGGTGAAACGAGGTGCAGCAAGACGTAGCACCAAGTGTGGCTGCAAGTGTGACCAGCAGGAGTGAGTGGTCGAAAACTGATGCCTTTCACAGCTCGGTGCAAAGCATGTCTCTCCCATAAAGAACTAACAAAGCAAATGGCTGCTAACAGAAAAAAGCAGTGACCTCAGCACAGGAAGTGAAAGGCATGTACCAGAATTCATTAGTTACAGGCTGCCACACAGAAAGGGCCACCAGGTGACAGCAGAGAGCATGAATAGATTATACACAGCATGGAAATAATACAATACATAACCAGACAGATGGAACAGCACACTCCCCGTCTGAAATTCCGTAAGGGATTTCACTATACTAGTGCTTTTGAAATAAAGTCCAACAACCTAGAAAAAAACAAACACATAAACATGCATAAAATGCAATAATAACTTCGAAACGAGGTAAATGAATGTCTTTAAGTCACTTCCTGAGGTAATCCAAAGGAAACCCATCTTCGGATCAGAGAAGCCGCACTAGGCCAAACTATCTCCGACCCAATGGTAGTCCAATGGACGAAGTACTGGGGCAGTGTTTTGCTCGTTTTTATCCTACCGGAATGTCCGCGGTAGAGAGCAGTTTATGGCAGATGTGCCAACCAAGAGTCTTTGTCTCCATGTGAGTCGTGATAAGATCTCGCAATGTGGACTAACCTTGCGATGGTCTTGACGAGTTTCATCCAGTTGGAGAAGCGTACGAAGCGCTGGCAACCAAGGCTGGAGATTGGTTTAGTATTTGTGGCCAGAGCACTGACCTCGGAGCGGACTTCTGGATCGTTATCCGGATCCTGGATGCTGAAGTTTTCCTGGACACATTCACTTCCTTTCTGTTCCAGCAGAAACTTCGGACCTGAAAGCCAAGAAGAGTTAGCAAAAGAACTGATAGACATAGGTCTAGTGGCGTGGTCCGCTGGATTAAGCTCAGATGGGATATAGTGCCACTGCTCAGGCTTGGAAGACTTCCTTATTCTCTCGATACGGTTACTGACGTACACGTAGAAGCGCCTTGTTTGGTTGTGAATGTAACCTAAGACAACCTTACTGTCAGTGTAATATTGAACATAATCTATGTTGGTGTCCAGCTCATGCTGTATAAAGTCTGCGATACCGCAAGCACAGACCCACAGAGTTCGAGCCTGGGAAAAGTGTGGTCAGGCTTGGGAGCCAACTTAGCCTTGCCGAAGACGAACCCAACGTGATCTTGATTGTCGGATCCCGTCACCTTCAGATAGGCAATGGCTGCAATGGCCTCCGTGGATGCATCCGAGAACACATGGAGTTCTGTCCTAGCGCTAGCGGCAAGTGAGGTTGTGGCGCAGCATCTTGGTATGTGGATCTCATCCAAGGCACACAAGGACTGCTTCCAGGTTTCCCATTTTGGTTCCTTATCAGGAGGGAGTGGGGCATCCCAGTCTTTGACGGTTTCAGAAAGCTGTCTCAGAAGGGATTCACCTTGTATGGTAATTGGTGCTACGAATCCCAGTGGATCGTATAAGCTGTTCACCACTGACAGGACACCACGTTTAGTGAATGGTTTGTCTGCACAGTTGATTTGAAACCCGAAGGTGTCTGCTGACAGGTTCCACCTCAGGCCTAAGCTTCTCTGCACAGGCGGACGGTCTGGTCCCAGGTCTATGTCCTTGAATCCTGGTGCATGGTCACTTGACTCAAAGGCTCTCATGACAGCTGGGCTGTTTGAAGCAATTTTGTGCAGTCTAAGCTTGGCTCAGTACAGCATACCTTGGGTCCTCTTAAGCAGGTCAATCGCTGCTTCTTCTGTGGGTAGAGATTTCAGTCCATCATCTACGTAGAAGTCTTTCTCTACAAAGTCTCTGGCGACTGTTCCATATTCGGACTCTCCTTCCAGTGCAGTTCTCCGCAGGCCATAGGTTGCCACAGCGGGCGAAGGACTGTTCCCGAATACGTGCACCCTCATGCGATACTCCACCATCTCTTTGCTGGGGTTGTTGTCCTTGTGCCACAAGAACCTGAGGAAATTCCTGTGATCCTCTCTGACTATGAAACAGTGGAACATCTGTTCAATGTCGGCAGTGATGGCGATGGGCTCTTTCCTGAACCTCATCAACACTCCTACTAGGTTGTTTGTTAGATTAGGGCCCGTGAGGAGGACGTCGTTGTGAGATATGCCTTGATGCTTGGCGCTTGAATCAAAGACAACTCTCATTTGCTTAGACTTTCGCGGGTGATATACTCCGAATGAGGGTAGGTACCAGCACTGCTCGTTTTCCTTTAAGGGAGGCGCTGGCTCGGCATGGTTATTATGGAATATTTTGCCCATAAAGGTGACAATGTGCTCTTTCATCTCCGGTTTGTTGCTTAGTGTGCGCTGGAGAAGGTTGAATATGGACGCTTGTTCACGGTTGTTCGGGAGCCTTACCCTGGTAGATCTGAAGGGTTGGGGAAAAACCCAGTGATTAGTCTCGTCCTTAAGGAACTCATTGTCCATTATCTTGACAAATTCCTTGTCTTCCATTGAAGGGGCTACTTTGTTGTCATCCTTAGTAGTACGAAACACTGATCTTCCCAAGTTGTCTGCATAGGGAGAAGGGATGACATCGGGCAGCTGTACGGGATCTGGAGGCTTCTCTTTCACCTTGTAGTGAAGAGGGCATGGTTTGCAGAAAGTAGTGCCTCCATCCCGGCATACGTAGGTCTTAAAAGAATTTACTCCTGTTCGGTACAAGCATACATTTCCTATGACTACCCACCCCAAGTCGAGTGTAATGTATGTAGTACAGTTCATATAGCGTCTTGTGCTTGGGTGCGATGAAAATACATGAGACACAGGTTTGATATAGAAGGTCTTGTATTACTTCATACAAGTGGTAAAAATAGTCACACAGTTTGCAGATACAGAAGCAGGAGACACAGCAGGCCAGAGTAACTTAAGCTCAGCAATCACTCTCCACAATAGGTTCAGGATCTTCTTCTCTGTTACCGTAAGTCCATGCAAACGTGGATCTTTCAAAGAGCAGGGTTCCAGAGTCCACAAGTGTTCAGAGTTCCTCAGTAGGAATAGCTGGAGTACATAGTCCAAGGCTTCCAGGAGTCAGGTCACAGGTTCACTGCAGGCTAGATTCAGAAGCACTGATTGCTCAGCTGTGGCTGCTTAAGAAGCAAGAGGGAGAGAATCAGGGCGGGAACATGAAAGCTGAAAACTCCATATTGACTGAGGGCAAGATAGCTGCAGCAAGACAGAAAGCAAAATGGCTGACGGAAAAACTGAGTTTCAAGAACATATACAAAGAACCTTACATTACTCCCCCCTTAGGGACAACCTCCGGATGGCCTCAGACCAGGCTTGTCTGGGTACCTCTGATGAAACTGGCGGAGCAAACGAGGAGCATTAACGTTATTGACTGGTTCCCATGAGTCGTCCTCCACTGGGTAGCCCTGCCATTTAATCAAATATTGTAACTGATTTCTGTATAACCTGGAATCTAGAATTCTTTCCACCACAAATTCTTCCTGACCATCGACTAGCACTGGGTCAGGGCAAGGAGAAGAACGTCCAGGAAACGTATTGGGTGTTGCAGCCTTTAGTAGGGATACATGAAAGACAGGGTGGATTCTCATAGTTCTGGGCAGTTGAAGACGACAAGCAACGGCACTTATAATCTTACTGATTTTATAGGGTCCAATGTACTTATGTCCCAACTTAGATGATGGAATCCTTAA
The DNA here is from genome assembly GCA_033576555.1 of Oophaga sylvatica. Taxonomy (NCBI): domain Eukaryota; kingdom Metazoa; phylum Chordata; class Amphibia; order Anura; family Dendrobatidae; genus Oophaga; species Oophaga sylvatica. The sequence goes on from JARQOD010000013.1 coordinate 121,679, forward strand.
CTTAAGATTTCTGGTTGACAGCCAGACCAGGTCTCCTACCTTGAAAGCTGGTGCAGGTTTACGAAATTTATCTGCTGCTTTCTTGTACCTTTCCTGAGCCAATTCCAGATTCTCTTTTAGAAGATCCATATTCTTCTGTAAAGACGTGATTCTTTCCGCCACTGCTGGTAAAGGCGTTTCTATGGGAAATCGTGGTAGAATGTTAGGATGATAACCCAGATTGGAGTAAAAAGGAGACTGCTTAGTGGAGGCACTCTGAGAGTTGTTATAAGAGAACTCAGCTAATGGAAGTAGATCCACCCAATCATCCTGTAGGTGGCAGATAAAGCAGCGGAGATACTGCTCCAGGGTTTGATTGGTTCGTTCGGTCTGTCCATTAGTCTGGGGATGAAAAGCAGAAGAAAGGTTTACTTTAATGTCCAATGCTGCACAGAAATTTTGCCAAAATCTAGAAGTGAATTGCACCCCTCGATCCGAAATAACCTCATCCGGTACTCCATGTAAGCGAAACACATCTTTAATCATCAAATCTGATGTCTGTTTTGCAGTGGGTAAGCAGACACAAGGGATAAAATGAGCTGCTTTTGTTAGACGGTCAACCACCACTAGAATGGTGTTCTTCCCTTGAGAGGTTGGTAACTCCACAATGAAGTCCATAGAAATGGATCCCCACGGGCGGGACGGGGTGGGAAGAGGTTGCAACAGACCAGTTGGTGAGGAGCGAGGTGTTTTGCATCTTGCACAGACTTCACATGAAGTGACATAGTTTAAAACATCTTTCCTGCAAGTGGGCCACCAAAAGAAACGAGAAAGAAATTCCTGTGTTTTTAGAATTCCTCTATGCCCAGCTATCTTGGAATCGTGAATAAGTTGCAATACTCTCAATCTGACTGTTTCAGGAATATACAGACGTTGTCCAGAATCCACACACCATTCTTAAAGACAAGACTTACGTCCCTTGGGGGTTGTGCCAACAAGGAATCCGCCTGGTATGCTTCCTTGATGTCCTTAAGTAGGTCTTGATTATGAATCACTCCCAGGAATCTAGAGTCAGGCAGAATAGTCTTAGGAGGAGCAAGTGGACGGGTCTCTGCTGAATGAATCCTAGAGAGTGCATCAGCCTTTCCATTGCGTGATCCTGGTCTATAAGAAATAACAAAATTAAATTGGTTTAAGAAAAGATTCCAGCGAGCCTGACGAGGAGTCAGGCATTTAGCCGACCTGATAAATTCAAGGTTGCGATGGTCTGTCAGGACGACTATTTGTTGTGCAGCTCCCTGAAGAAGGTGTCTCCATTCTTTGAAGGCGGCAATAATGGCCAACAACTCTCTATTGCCCACATCGTAGTTCCTCTCAGCCGAAGACAACTGCTGGGAAAAGAAGGCACAGGGATGCAAGACATTCTTCTCACCTGTTCTTTGAGAGAGTATAGCTCCAACGGCACAATCTGAAGCATCCACCTCTATTATGAAGGCAAGTTCGGGGTTGGGATGTACCAAGATAGGTGCAGTGGTAAATTTATCTTTCAGACGGGAAAATGCTTCCTGGGCTTGGGGAGTCCAGGAGAACCTAGACTCTTTCCGGGTAAGTTGGGTGATAGGTGACACTACCTCAGAGAAATTCCTAATGAAACGTCTATAGAAGTTGGCAAACCCGATGAAGCGCTGCACCTCCTTCACATTTCTAGGACTTGGCCAATCCTTGATGGCTTGGGTCTTGCTTCCATCCATACTAATTCCTTGTGTAGACAGTACATACCCCAGAAATTGAACTTCGGTCCTATGGAATTCACACTTTTCAAGTTTGATGTAAAGATGATTTTGTCTTAGACGTTCCAAGACCATTCTCACATGTCCATGATGTTCCTCTGTGGAATTAGAAAAAATTAGAATATCATCCAAATAAATCACCACGAATGTATCTAGGAGATCCCTGAAGATGTCATTCACCAAGTGTTGGAAA